>JARHVA010004299.1:847500-855000 GCA_037957365.1 Torreya grandis
AATTGGATATTCAAAAGAACTAAATACTTGGTTGATTCAATATGTTATGTATTTGGGACCAATAGATCCCCCTATTGACATTAGAAGGATGAAATTTCTTACACAAGGATTGTTTGGACTAAATTTCATATCATATTGAAATAAATATTATTTTAATTAAATTTGGTGCACAATCAGAATCCTATTTGTTATTAGATGAATGTAATTCCTTAAAAAGGGTTTAATTGGTTCTAATTTCATATCATATTGAATCAAACACTCAATTATTTGAATAAGGTGTGTAATTAGGGTCCTAATTAAAATTATGTTGACATAATTCCTTGTACAAGACTCGATTGGCCCTATTTATGTATCATCTGGAATTAAATACTTGATTGGTTTAATATTTTATGCAATCAAGGCTAAGTAATCCAAAATTTATATTGTATATGAATGTAATTCCTTGCACACATCTCCTTTAGACTAAATTACATATCAAAGTGAAAATATACTTATTTTTTTAATATGGTGAGCACTTGGATCCCCAATTAATATTATATGGATGAAATTCCTTATATTGAGTCTTGGTAATAACTTGGGATAAATTTCAACCCAATTAACATCCTTTATATTAAGATTTAGGTTCATATGGATGAACTTGGTTAAAATTGCATCATACATTACCATAATTGACTTCATAACCTCTATCTGTGATGATGTGGGGCATAATTGATCCCAAATTCACATTATTTACTCATAGATCTAGGTTCAAGGAGCTCAAATTTACCCAATTACCATTATGATTATATATTATATACCCTAAACCCTAATCCCTAAAGTTCATAATCCCTAAACTCTAAATCATAAATATAAACTCTTTAAAACTTGAACCAAACATTTTATACCAAATTAACATAATTTAGACTAAGAATTATGTTTTTAAGGCTCAATTTATCCTAAATCACACCTTTTACATCATTTGGACTAATAATTAAGCCCAAATTTACCAGTTTCAATTTAGTCCCAATTAACATCCTTTGTAGTAAGAATTCAATTTGAACATGGCATAGACTAATTAGATATTAACATGTAGGTCATTAAACCTAAACCCTAATCCCTAATCCTTAAAACATAAATTATAATCCATATTCCCTAATTCCCACTACATGCCACAAACATACATTCTTTATGATATAACTTATTTTATCATGATATGTCATAAAATGCAACTTTTAAACTTATGGCCAAAACTTAGCCTTTGGAGTACCAATCTAGCTATGCATATAAATTAAATTGGGGCTATTTAGAGACCCTTCAACCTAATCAACCAAATATTAGGATCTATTTTATTCTCTTAATTCATGAGTCATTTGAAGCCCTTCAATAGTAAGATATGATTTAGGGCAAAATAAAGAGATCAATCTTATATCATGAATTGATCCAATTAGTCAATTTATATAATTCCTTGTGTGATCTAGGTAAAATTGAGCCCCTAAACCAAATTTATGGGTCAATTGATTTTATAACATGTATGAAACATGTACATGGTATAATTGACCCTAATTTTATTAAAAATGTAAACATGAAGGTAATCAAGTCATAAATAGATGAACAAATAGCTCAAATGTTCTTTAATTACCTTAGCATGATTAGATTATATATCTAATATTTAAACCCTAAACCTTATACCATTTAAATTTAACCCTAAAACCTATACCATTAACATTAAACCCTAAGCCATGAGTGATAAACTCCAAATCCTTTAAATTATAGACCCTAAACCCTAAAACAATAAATTTATCCCCAATTAACATCCTTTATATATAGCCTAAGAATTAGGTTCACAAGGATGACCTTGGTTAAAATTGTATCACTTATTACCACAATTGAATTTTTAAACTCAATATGTGATGATTTAGGGGATAATTGATCCCAAATTCACATTATTTACTCATAAATATAGGTTTAAGGCTCCCAATGTTTCCCTAATTATCTACATGATTGTACCTTATATACCTTAAAACCTATAACCTAAGCCCTAATCTTTAAATTTACTAATCCCTAAACTCTAAACCATAAATATAAACTCTTTAAACCTTGAACCAACCATTTTATCCCAAATTAACATCATATAGACTAAGAATTAAGTTCATAAGGATAAGTTTGGCCATAAGCTTTCCCTATTTACCAATTTATTTAGTCCCAATTAACATCCTTTGTAGTAATAATTAGGTTCACATGGCATAGAGTGATTAGACAAATTATATATATGTCCTTATACATAAACCCCATTCACTAATCCCTAATCCATAAAACATAAATTATAAACCCTATGCCCTAATTCCAACTACATGCCACAAACATACATGCCTTATGATATAACTAATTTTATCATGAGATGTCATAAAATTCATTTTTTAAACCTTTAGACAAAACTTAGCCTTTAGAGTAACAATATAGTTATGCATCTAAAGTAAATTAGGACTATTTCAAGCCCCTTTAACCTAATTACATGATTATAAAATGTGATTTGGGGGTTGACCATCTCCATTTTTTCCCAATCACCATCACGATTATACATTATATACCCTAAAACCTATACCTTAGGACCTAATGCTTAAAGTTACTAATACCTAAACTCTAAACCATAAATATAAACTATTTAAACATTGAACAAATTATTTTATCCCAAATTAACATCATTTAGACTAAGAATTATCTTTGTGATTGACCCTGTGTAACTTAAACCTAATCCTTAAACACTATACACTAAATTTTAAACCAAAAACTTTCCCTATTTACCAATTTATTTAGTCCCAATTAATATCCTTTGAATTAGAAATTAGGTTCACATATGGCATCGAGAGATTATACCTTATATACACCCTTAAAATCAAACCCTACATGTGCTAATCCCTAAATCCTAAAATATACATTGTAACCTCTAATTATTATAACATAAATTATAATCCCCAATCCATAATCCGTAAACCCTATGCAGTAAAGACTTAATCCATAATCCCTTATCTATATTAAGTATAATGTGATCATGTTATTTAATAATGTGATCATATTATCTTTATAATAGGAAACACTTAGTTTTTATTGTCAATCACTAACACTAAAGCTTATATTGACAATAACACAATCATGTTATTATATAACATGGTCATGTTATTATCAATATAAGATTCTTAATATGTTGGATGGGTCAGAACCTTATACAACACATAAATTGATGATGTTATTATTATTTTAGAATAAACTTACTTATCAATGACTATTTTTAATCCCAATCAAGAATTCTATCCCAACCAACATTTTTTGTATACTTCTACACGATCTATGGTACTTATGTACTTGAACCCACCTTTTAAAATTTATCAATTATCTCTTATGGTGGTTGCCTGATCATGTTCAAAGAGGAAGAGGAAGATTTTAAATAAATAACACTAGTTGAATTAGAAGATTTGAGAGAGAAACACAAGTTATGAATGCAAAAAAATTCATGATAGACAAGGTACAAACCCTAATATTGATGAACCAAATGCCATAGATAATGAGCCAATTAATTATTATGGAATAAACAATGATGAAATTGACCATAATTAATTAAATAATTTTGAGATTGACCATAATGAAATTGACAATAATGAACTAGTTAATGTTGGAAGTTCACATTCAAAATTCAAAGTTTTTGGTTTTGTTGATGATGAGTCTATGTATGATGCTTCACCCCCCATGGATGAATAAAATTTGATGGAAAGAAATAATGATAAAATTAACCATCAAGAAAATTTCATGGAAACATATAATGAATATATTAACATTGAATAAAATTTCATCCCGCCTCTAAATATGAAAGTAATAATGATTTTGAAACACCCTCTCAAAAAATTACACCATTACCAACACCTCCAAGAATTGTGCATAGAAAAGATGAGTACTTAATTGAATTCAATGAAAAAAATTTAGAACTAATGCATAACATGTCTAATTTCCATTCAAGAAGACTAGCTCAACAAATTTGGGATAGTGTCTTTCATAATTTGGAGTATGATAGTCAAAGATGTCAATTATTTATTTCATTGATAAAATTGATTAAGATGACACCTATAATCTACACATTAGGACAATGAAAATATAACATGGATGATAAAAATAATGAAATTGTTGAAAATATACATGATGCATATCATACCATAGGCCCAAAATCATGTACCAAAGATTGTAATGTTGCCTAGCATATACTTACAACTTGTGAAGTAAGTGACAAAACAAGGAAAAAAAGAATGGTTTCAAAACCAAGCTAAAAACTTAATATAAAATGAAAAAAAAAATGAAATTAATTGAAAGACATGAAATACTTAATGAACTTAATACCAATGAGCTCTAAGCATTCTCTAGTAGACTTCCATGAAAGGACAAGGCTATAGCCGATACTCTCAAAGAGTTACTTGCTTTATTTTGGAAAGACAATACAAGAGTTTTACCCAATGAAATAGATGTTTTGAAAAGAAGAGTTGGTTCTCATAACTGTAAACCGCATCCAAAACATATATTGGATATGACTCAAACACAATATTACTCTAAATTTTATGAAAAACATCCACAAAATTCTATTTGTCAAAGATATTTTGAGATGGCAAAACCTTTTTATGTTAAAAAAATCACACATGCACCACTTGTTGTAGGAAACATGTTGAACTTTCAATTCACTATGATGTTTTTCACTATATTCATTAAACTTTAAATAATAAAAACATTTTTTCAAGAGCGTGGCATTGAACTACCACCAAAATCAGCTGGGTAAATTATTCTAATTATCTTTTGCAAAAGATCAAATGGAAAATTATTTTAAATCAAATCATGTTTAAATGGAAATTATAACATTTGTGGTGGATTGGAAAAATTAAAAAAAAATGTATCCATGAGGATATTACAAGTGAAATTTGATAGGAATTATTTGGTTTAAGCAAATATAGATAAGTGACTTATCAAGTAAAAGATGGTAAATAATCTAAAAAGTACAAGCTTGTTACAAAAAAGATACATGTTTCTAAATTTTTGGTCAAATTTAGGGAGAATATTGTTTATGAGTGTGTAGGGCACACACATAAGGATATGTTTTTATATGAACATTTGAAGATAATCAAGGATACATTACCACTTGGTTCAATTTTTTCATTAGCTAATTTGTGTAAGGTTGCAAGTGGATGAATGACTATAGGTGGTAACCAAAAAGTGACTATAGGTCACAATCAAGGTAGGGAGCTTGGAGTGATTCCACCAGGTTTGTAAGTTATGAATCATCACGTTGTTTGTTTTTAATGTGTTTAACCTATGAAAACCTATAGATAATGAGTAATACATATACCCATATACTCTATTTTGCATATGACAGTCTAATATGAAAGTAAATGGTTATTTCTCATAAAGGGAGTATGGATTTGGTGTGGATAATGATATATATATATATATATATATATATATATATATATATATATTGAGAATGATCATTTTGGTGGAAAATTAATTTTTTTATACAAAATATAATTGTAAATAATCACCATATATTCCTCTGGAACAAATAAACCCTATTTATACCCTATTGTGGGTTAACAGTCACATTACAAATGGAAGTAAGAGTTGTTTCTAAATCTTGTCAAGTATGCCATTGAATATATGGACTTATAATATGTTCACATTATAAAATTAGGTTTTTTATCTCTTATAATATGTATGAGATATTTTTAATTTAACTAATATTCCATGTTACTATCACAGGCCTATAAGGTGCCTTGTTGTCCGCAATAGAGAGGAGAGACTTTTCTTGTATAAATGTGTATGATAAAGGATATAATGGTTTGTATGGTTGGTGATATGTGGAAATAAGGTATTTATAATTGTAAAATCAATTAATATATTCCTTGACACTCATTGATACACAAACCCTATTGTCAGAATCCTAAATAAGACTCAAAAACCTATGTTTTGATGGTTAGAGGAGAGAATAAAGAGAAGTGAGATGTATCAACTATTTTATAAGGCATGTGGGGTAAAAATAGACATATATGTGAAATTTTTTTTCTTTTAAAATTTTTATTACTCAAGATATTTAATTATATAGCCCCTCGACTTGTGTAGAAGCGTAACTAGGGTTTCAAGAGCAAAAACCCCATAGAAATAATTTTAAAATTTAATAATTAATGAAACTTAATAATATAATTTTTTTCAATGTATGGAAAATGAATAAAGTTATTTTGGTTGGTTCAAGTCTATACGATATGGATTTGGTAACTATGGATTTAAGATAGGGCTAATTAGGCCTAATTGTAGGGTGGTTTACAACGGATGTGTGGTCTAGGAGTTGATTTAGGCCATGAAATTTGACACACACATGTAAGGTGATATAGGGTGGATATAAAAGGTTTTAAATCTTCATAATAGATGATATATTTCTCAAACCAAGATAATTTTCACATAAAAGGCTAAAAGCCTTAGGAAACCATTGTGAGCCCTATATGTGGAATTGAATATTGAAGTGAGTTTGAGCACTTGTAAAAGGTTAACTCAGGTGTTATTTAACCATATAAGAACATCTATGACATAATATTGACTCCTTGAGACTTATATCAGTTTTTGGTACTTGAAACCTAAGAGAATTTCCTAGTTAGAAGATAATGAAAGAGTGAGACGACATTTGTGAATGGAATGTATGAAATGAGTTAGAGAATAAATTTGAGAGTTTTATAAGAGGTATAATGACACCAAGAAGTGTCTCCAAAGTGTAAAATAAGTAGGTACAAAGATAAGACAACTATTAAGCCTAAGTGATAAGAGTGTCATTAGTCATTTCCACTACACACAATGGAATAAAAACTTTAATTTAAAAAAAATATGGGAGATATAAGATTTATAGCATTGAAAATAATAAATTTTTAATCCTAATTTTTGTGTACAAAATTAAATATGAGATCCAATAGATAATAGTTTGGAAGATCAAAACAACAATATATAATAAAACACAATGAAATAAAAACTAAATATAAATTAGATAGATTGCCATGATAGGAATACAATATAGGCACATGTGTCCAATGTAAATAATACATAGATTATCATGATAGGTATAAAAAATATTAAATATACCAACATAGTATCTAATGTTGATTGAATGTCATATGTGCATATACAATGCCAAAAATGCATAAATTTCCATATAGGCACATAAAAAATTACATCTCATGTGTAAGACAGCCTATTCATCAAATAGCCTCTCTCTCTTTACCTTCCTTAAAGAACACTCTCATTGGGATGCCCTGCTAGTAGATAGAGGCCCCTTTAATGCCTTAGATTTCTCCAAGGTCTGACTTTAGGTCCTATGTTCATAACTATATTCTAGTTGAGCCTATTTAAATATAAGAATTATTATGAAATAAACATAAAATACATTCAAAAAAATGTTAAGAAATTGATTTTAAAAGACAATAAAAATTACTTTAAAATGCACTTATTACA
>JARHVA010004299.1:860000-1105000 GCA_037957365.1 Torreya grandis
TTTACCTCTATATAGGTAAATTGTGTCATCCTATTAAAGGTAGATGAAATAGTGAATGTCCCAATAACTGAATCTGAATATGTAAATAATGGCCATGAAAAATAAAATTTTATAAATGCCAACTATGATGATGAAGAAACCATCACCTCATGCAAAATAAAAAATGACATATATATTATATTCAATTTCTATGTAAATTAATTGTTAGCTAAATTAAATTTGCAAATATAACTTAAATTTAACATGACATTTCTATAAAATATACCTACATCTATGTGGTGACTAATGTTTGCATGATAAATGTCCATGCCAAAAACTCATCACTCATAAAAATATGATCTAATCCCTATAAACCACGAACATCATCATCATCAGAAGGTCTTATGCACATAGCTCCGCATGAACTTTAAGGGTGGGTTCAAGATTGGGCAGGTGATGTATATATATCATCACTCTATGAAATCATACATATATACAAAATGAGTGTATTAGTGATTGAATTAAGAGAATTGAGAGTGTCAATCTCCATGACCTACTAAACTAAAGAAGGGATCTTATGCTCAAGAGGATTTTGGATATGGATCCATATAGGATGAATAGGCACATGATGTATTCCTGGTTGATCCTACATAGATTATTTTCCTTAGCCTTAAAAATCACTAAAATCAAAATAATTTAGAATATTGTTGAAGCTAAAATAAAAGTAGAATTTCCTAAAAAAATATAGTAGGACTTCATGGTTATTATATGGTGGATCTTCAAAGACCATCCAGTATCAATCCCAAAAATTGGTTATGATTAAGTTATGTACATAGTGATGGATAGGAAAACATTCAATGGTTATAGGAAATGGGGTATTAGTGGTTGGTTTGACAAATAAGGCAAAAATGGAGGATTTTGAAATTTCTTTATTTTTTACATGAAGGGATGATAACTTATCAGCCTAACATGTCCTACAAGTATCCACATATGAGGTCTATTTTATTATTTTTGGAAGATTGGAGTTATATCACTAAATAATAAAGGGTTTGGGCAATGTAAATTAGTAAATAAATATGCAAGAATTAACCTACTAATTTATGTAAATAGATTGTATTTTTACCTTTTCTAATTATAGTAGGAAGTGAGAGAGAGTAGATTTTAGCTTATTCTAGATGATCTGGACTACAGCAAGGTCTAACATTGGAGGAGTAGGACTAAGAAATAGTCAAAAACAAGTCTTTAAACTTTTTTTATTGATTAGATAAGAGTGCCAAAAATAGGAAACTTACTATGTGGTGTTTTTATCTTATTATGGCACTATTGTCCTAAGGTTGAATGCTTTTTTGGCTCTATTTAAAATGCTTGTGTTACCCTATCACAAAAATTTTAGGGTCTGGGACCTTATGGATCTCATTGTGTGTCTATTTTAGTCTTCAAAACTCTTATGATGTCTTAGTGCTTGAATTTTAATTCAAAATTAAGAAAGAGAGAGAAGGGTTTAGTGTGTAAAGGATACAATAGAGGTACTTCACACCCCATGTGTGGGCACACTACCTACATACCAATATTTTGAATAGGGATCAAGCTAATGTAGTTCTCCCATTGAAGTGCTTAGTGAAATTTGTGTATGATCAATGAAAAATTGGATGTTCTTCAGTTGTTTAGGGACTAGTGCAATGACTTGAGTAGGCCTAAAATAATGTTGTAAGGTTATATGCAAAGAATAGGGAAGAGTGCTTGAGTGTACTTGCTTATAATCTTGTTTCTCTTGGAAATGAGTACCAACCCTTTTGAATGGACTTATAATGACCTTTTAAAGGGAAACAAATGATCATGGGTTAAATGAATTCATGTTTGGCTAATAAGAGAAAAGATAAGGAACTAAAAGAATTTGATCATTAGGACAAAAAGTGAAATTAACAATGTCAAAAATAAGATACCCTGGGTTCCAATGCTCCTATATTATTTGGGAATTATTGTCCTAAGGAGATGAGACTTGAGAGGATGGATCTAGGCCTAAAAGGGTTGCCTAGGTCTGAGTGGGCCAAGTTCAAAAAGATTTAGATGATTGGAAATTAGTGAAATATTTAACCTAGAAGGGTTGTGTGAGGCAATAAGAGGACCTATGGATTAATTGTCTTATCCACACTAAAGTTGTATAATTTCATATTTTACATGACTACATTTGCCCCCCTACCTTTATTCTAGTGATGAAGTAAAGCTATATACTAGGATAAATGAAAATAAAAAGCATACCTGAACTTACCTATAAGGGTAAAGCTAATGAAGTTGTGTGATGCTAGATGTGCATAGAAAGAGCACACTATGAATAGTGAATCTATAATGAAAACATAATTAGATCAGTTCCTAATAGATATTCTATATCTAAAATAAGAATGTACAAGATATAAGTAAGAGGAAGAGAAAGGATTGAATACACCTCACTAAGTAAGAAAACCAATACAAAACCTGTTGTGATGCTAGATGATGCTGAGTGTGTGTTGAATCAAGAATAATATCATGAATGGAGTTGAGTGCTCAATTCCCTAAAAATTAACTCAAGAATGAAATTACTAGCCCTTTGGATCCATCACCACCAACTATGTGAAGGTAATGAATCATGCATGTGTCAATCTATGTCTGGACTATGTGTTTCATCCCTTTGAAGAGGTGGCTCAAAAATACAAAGGTTAGCTAGACCTTTGGCTTCATTGTTTCCTTGTGAAGTGAAGGTATGAAGTAATACTAGTTATTTCTAACTATTTTTGCTTTTCCACATTCAAAAGAAATAAGAAACTATGATAATGGTCTAGGGTTAGATGTTACCCAGATGAGGTCTACGCACCTTATCTAGACATTGTAGGGGCTCCTCTTTGGCTGTGGAGGATGACACCTGCAAATAATAGAGGCTTAAACAAGAAAATTGTTAGATAGGTAGGTAGTGGACTGCCAAGCAATGCTTGATCCTAGAAGTGTGAACACTTCTTGGAAGGGTGATAGTCCATTGGTTGATAAAGAATAGAATACTGCTATAAAAAGGAATGATAAAAGACTAAACAATAGAAATAAAAACAAATGTGTACCTATATGTGGCAATCTATCTTCCATAGTCATCGGCATCAGTATTTCTGCCACCGTCGGTAGGTCAAGGTCACCAGCGTCAGTTAGTCTGCTGACATCGGTAGGGTCAATGGGCCTAGTGGCCAGCATAAATCAAGGTAGTGAGGCTTTGGATGAGTTTCAAGTCTGTCTGTGGTCAACAAAGTGGTTTGAGAGGTCTATGGGAGTCTTAGTGGCTTGTGTTGGGTCAACAAGTCAGAGAGTATGGTCTGTAGAATGCTCTGGGATGTCTGAGACTCTATGTAGGTTTGTAGGGGAGTCAATGGGTGTCAGTTGGTTAAGGTCATCAGCATCGGTAGGTCAAGGTCACTAGTGTTGGTTGGGGCAATGGGCTTGGTGACTAGCATCGGTCGGGGCAGTGAGGCTTTGGATGAGTTTTAGGTCTATCTATGGTTAGCAAAGTAGTTTGGAAAGTCTATGAGAGTTTTAGTGACTGGTTCTGGGTCAATAGGATAGAGAGTGTGGCTAAAAAGGGACCGAATGGATGATAGGGGCAAAAAGAGAGATAAGGGTGAGAGAAAGCTTTTTAGCCTCTTTGAGAAGAATAGACTGGGTTGTGTCAGGAATGCTTGGAAATGTGTAGTAATAGATTGCTAACATATTTAAAAGAACACTAAAATAAAAAACTAGTACAAATACTTAGCATTGGGTGGAGAGGCAGAGACACAGGAGGCATGTTTCTATTATGGTAGATGCTGGAGATGTCATGCAACCTTCAATTTGGTGTAGAATGACTGGAGCAGAACCTCTGAGCCTGGAGAGTGCTATTGAAATGTTGATGCCTACAAGAAGTTGAGGAGTGAGAGAGCTTGAAGTTTGGAGCTAGAGAATTCACATTCATGGGGGGAGTAATAGAAGTAGAAATGCAATCTTAAAGGAACTGACATTGGTAAAACTATTGACATCAGTTGAATAATGACCGATGTCAGCAGTTGAAGAATGGGATAAGAGGATATTTTTAGCCTTCCACCCATTCTTGTAACTTCTAGGTCTAACTGTCATTGGAAAATGGTCTAAGGTGGATTAAATGAGTGCGAGAGGTTAGTTGGAGGGATGAAATGGGGTTTAAGTAACTAAGATTTGTCATGGGGTGAGGGAGGCATGGGTGATGTGAAAAGAGGGTTATTAATTTAAAATAGTTAATTTATTTTAAATTAATAAGTGTGTGGGTTAGGAATGTTTAGGGGGTTGACCAAAGAGACCAAGGGGGAGGATGACCAAGGGATAGACACGATTTTGGTGTCTACATTTTCCCCTTTTTGTCTTGTTGGTTATTCTTGATAAACTGCAAGACAAAAACAGGAGTTGGTTACCCCAATTATAGGATGAAGTGTTCCCCCCTCAAAGCGAGAGTCGAGGGAAGGGAACTTGAGATCAGGTGTTGATTTGATAGATAAAGGATTGAAATGGTGAAGTTGGAGTGTAAATGCTACAAATGTTGTGATTACACACATACCACTTCACGAGATGGTTAGGTCAAATTATCACAGGTCAAGGTCGAGGAGTGCTAAAATCAAAATAATCAGGCCCCAACATTTAGTCATAGCTGATTGGGTTAAACGATCCAAGTTGTAGCTCCAATGGTCATCATGTTCCAAGTATCTGAGGCTCAAGAAGTGCTCTTGGAAAACACGAAAAGGCCATAAGCAGTGGGGATCAACTGGAGCATGATCCAATACTTGTGGGGGGGTCGTGGACAATTTGCTAACTAGTCATGAGGTAGTAAGGGCAAAAACAACCAAGGCAAAGTTGTCTTGGAAGTGGTCATGGTCTGAGGAGATAGTTGTGATCTCTAAGGTCATTGGTTGAGGATGGACAAAGGAATGGCTGAGCTAACCTCAAAAGACCCCATGTCAACTGAGTGCTGCCTACATAACCCCTATTTTAAGGGCTTCAGGCCAATGTAGTTCTCCCAAAAAGGGAGGAAAAGGGTTGGTTATGGATGTGGGTTGGACAAAGTTAAGCCATAGTTAAAGGTAAAAGGGTTTTTCCATTAGGTAGATGAACAAACAAATGTGCCTGAGCTAACCCCAGAAGATGTCATGTCATCTAAGTGTTGCCTACGTAGCCCTTGTTGTTAGGGCCTTAGGCCAATCTAGTTCTCCCAAAGAAGGGAGAAAGGGTTAAAGTGGTTGATGTGTTTGGTGTGGTCATGATAGTGGGTTACCACTTCCCATATGTCTGATGGGGCATACTTGAAATGATGAGGGTAAAGAAGATGCTATAGCCTTTTCCATATTATGCAATAGTGTATTCTGTAGCATTGGTCAGTGTTTTTCATCCCTAGCAAGTGTCCATATTAGGTGATGGATGTATGCTAAAAATGAAATGAGTCTGTTTATGCATCAAAAATTAATGGTTTATGCTTGACATAAATTGTGTGGTTGATAGTTTCCATGTGTATTGGTGTCCATAAAAACTAGTGTGAATAGGTTATGAGAGTGTTAGGGGTCTGAAAAGGATGTGGTAGGCAGATGATTTGGTTGAATATGACCAAAGGTATGGAGGAAGTGAAAGGTAGTGTGCCCTTTCATTGACAAGGACCATAATGATAGCATAGGTAGGGGGTTTTAGAAACAAAAGCCCCATTCATGCATTACGTCATTGACCATTAGTTGTGTTATAAAGGTAATCAAATCACTTTGACATTAGAATGAGCTCGAAGTCCCTTGAGTAGGTGATGTGATATGGGAGGAGAGGGTAACCCTTTTTAGTATGGATAACTTTGCCCCTTTTCATAGGAGACCCTGAGAAGACTACAAGTCAAGTCCATGACCCTTTTTTTTTTGGTAGACTGATTAATGCAGGAAGTCTATGAGGGATGTTGATTTGTTTTGTGGTCATTTGTGAAGTTGATCGATGCAGGAAGCTTATGAGAAAGTTTTGTGTGTAGCAAGATTTTAGTCATAGCCATCCTTCGAGGGAGTGGTCTATATTTTTGCTTTATATATGTATAGGAGAGCTGTGAATAGTTGTCCTTCAAGGGAGCAGTCTATTAGCTATAGAAATGATTGTACATCTATCCTTTGAGGGAGCAATCTGCCTTTAGAGTTTATGACCTTTTGATGTTTTGACATCAATTTATTTTTGATAGAATTTTGAGTCATAGACAAGACTATAGAATTTCAAGGGCTCCCTTTTATTAGGACAAAGCATTCATACTATATAAAAGGGTTACATAGGTTTGCTTAAGGGAATAGGGTTGAAAGGAATGAGGATAAAGAGGACAGGGATTGCTCAAGGGATGAGCTCAAGTTAAATGTCAAGTGAACGAGTAGTCGACTAATAGTAGAATGGTCACAGATGCAAGGTATTAAGGGGCTCAAGTTTTGGTTAGCCTTC
Source organism: Torreya grandis (assembly GCA_037957365.1). Taxonomy (NCBI): domain Eukaryota; kingdom Viridiplantae; phylum Streptophyta; class Pinopsida; order Cupressales; family Taxaceae; genus Torreya; species Torreya grandis. The sequence continues at coordinate 866,445 of JARHVA010004299.1, forward strand.
GAGAGAAGATAGACAATAAGTCCCTGATCCATACATGTGCGTGATGATGTAAGGTTTAAGCCAATTAGGAGAAAATTTGCCTCGTTTACTCTATTCCATATTGGTCACATGTTGATTGAAGTTTGGATGTGAAGATGATTAAGGAGTTGGTCGATGCTTGGTTGGTTAATGTTTGGTCAATGTCTGGTCAATGTTTGGTTGATGTCTGATAGTCGATATAAAGTCAAACTCCCCCCAGTCATTTTATGGTAGGGAGAATGTCTAACACCCAGTGTGGATGATTAATGGGTTGGATGAATGAGGTGGAGAGAAGATGAGAAGGAGAGACCTAGGTACCCCACCTGGTTGATAGGTTAGGGGTTCCAAGCAAATGGCGTTTAGGTATTGAAAAATCTAGGAAGGATGGAAACCACTGACTTTGTAGGTGAAGATGGGAGAATAGGTGAGCTTGGCAGAGATTGGTCTATGATGGGTTCGAGACAAGGGTCTGCAGAGGATTCGATGGGTTCTTAGAAACCCAGACCATATCATTTCTTGGCATTGTCATCATTTAGTTGTTTAATGGGCTGATGGGAGCCTTATTCATAGTGCCCGAAGCCAAAACCCTTCCATGCACACCTATAGAGATAGGTATGAGCAAAGACAAGGTTGTCAAGAAAAGAGAAGTTAGATGTGAATGGTTGAGGTGAGGAAAGAGGATTCCCATTAGTAGGAGCTCAATCTAGCCCCCCATAGATGAGATTTGTTTAAAGGTTAGGAGGACCATAAGGGATGACCATTCTGATCTGATGGTCATAGCTTGGACTGTGATGAAGTTGTCCATACTCTTACAGAGTCTAGAACATGTCTAAGGTAAGTAAGCGATATTCTCCAAGTGAAAGTCTTTGGAAGATATCTTCCATAGGGTCCTTGTTGTCACTTGAGAGGGTGATGTGAGGGTGACCACCGTTTGCATACTGGTTGATGTTTCTATGGATGGAGGTGGTGTTTGAGTTGGTGTCTTGAGAGGAATGAGAATGTCGTTTGGTCGATAGGTCATGTTACAAGTCTTGAAAGGGGATGGGTCAGTGGGAATGACATGGACTTGCCTGTCATGTTCAAATTTGACACAATGGTGAAGTATAAAAGGGATGCAAGCCATGACATAGATCCAGGGTCATCCTAGTAACATGTTATATTGGAACTCTCCCTAGATGATGTAGAAGAGCTTTGAGACTGTGCGCAGGCTGACACGAATATGGAGGATAATGGTGCCAATGGTGGTAGTAGTGGTGTCATTAAAGGATTGAAGGATTGCATCAATTTTTGATACACAATTCTTAGGAAGGGCCAATTGATCAAAGGCATGGGTAGAAATGATATTAATGATGGCATCTCTATCAATCATGACTCGCTTAATGTGAGTTCGATCAACATAGGCTGTGATGAAAAGAGTAGCATCTTGGTCTTCTAAGTTAGAGGTAGGAATTTCAAAATCATTAAAAGTGATAGAAGTGATGGGGGATAATGAGTGGACCAGGGTAGCTAGTGGTTGGGGGTCTTTAGGTTGGACCTCTATTACATGTAAGGCTCTGATTAGAGCTTGACGATGTTGGGGTGAGCTTTGGATGAGGTCATACAAAGTCGTCTTCATGGGCATTTGGTGAAGCTGTTTTAACATAGAGTCATGGATTGCCCCTGAAGAAGAGGGTTGGGATGCACCCAAGATGGAAATCTTGGGCTTTGGTGGTTGAGGTGGCTTGATGAAAGGGTAGGTCCAAGGAATAGTAGCTTTTTCTTTTTCCTTATCCTTTTGTGACCTAGTGGTTATGTGGATGGTGTTAATTTTGAAGAGAGGGGGTGAAAGAGGTGAGGTGACCATAGTCTGTTAATGAGAGGGTGAGGAGGTTTGAGAGATACTAGAAGGTGTCAAAGGTCTGTCGATAGTATCCTCAAGGAGAAGGGTGTCTTTTTTCTATGTATTGGTGAATGACAACCTTGAGGGCATAGTAATTCTTGGTATCATGTCCTAGTGTGCGATGATATAGACAAATTTTAGTATCATCGAACCAAGAAGGTTTTGACCTAAGCAGTTAGAATGGTTTAATAGGCAAAAGGGTTATGCTAGAGGTTTACAAAAGCTGCCACAATATCAAAGCATATGAACCCACTAAAGGGTTCGTACTTGTGGATGGATGAGGTGTTGATGACTTTTGCTTGGGAGGCATCGAAGGAGGTTTCCGTACCACCTTTTGGGTTGGTGGTGTGGCCACTTGCGTAGATGACACCTTCTTTGTGAGAGGAGCTGAATTTTTCAGAGGTGGTAGGCTTGTGGTAGGTAAAGGAAGTAGTGGAGGCAACTTGTTTTGGTTAGGGGTTGGAGTAGGGAGTGCTCCTATTATGGTAAAAGGATGAGGGCCCAAAATAGAGGGCAATGTTGATGGTGGAGGAGGAGTTCACCACAGTAGTTTAGCAGTCTTCTTTGGTTTGGTTTGAGGACCACTATTGGATGAGGCAAGGTTCAAGTATACCTTCACTTGCAGGTGAGTGAGGTTAGGTATGGGGCAAACACTGAGGGATTTGATCGGTTTTGATATGGTGGATGAGGGTTTAGGTTTTGATGTGGATGGTTGAGGTTTTGAAGGTTTAGAATTAGAAGTCTAGTCCATGTTGGGGGATTTTGTCATAAGAGGGTCAGTGGCATGAGATGAGATAGGCTGGGTAGGATGAGGAGCTTTGAGTCACTCCCATAATGCCTAATGTTCCAATTTCCTTGAATGGAGAAATCCTAGTTTCTATATCAATCAAGAGAATGGCTAGGAAGATGTTAGATGAGGCTTTGGTCCTTCAAAAGATGTGGATGGTTGTGGAGCCAAAAATGTGTTAGGTGTGGTGATCTTAGACTCAAGGCATGAGGGAGTCATTATTGGATCATCTTTGGTCGAAGAAGGTGGAGAGATAGGTTCTTCTCTTGGTGGAGAAGGAACTAGATAATGTGGCTCCTCAAGAGGATAGAGGACAGGGATGATTGTGCCTTCTACCTATGGCTGAGGAGTAGGAAGGGTAGGGTCCTCCATTGGTATCAGGAAGGATGAAGGCGAGGCTGGTGGTGCTAGTATAGTCAAGGCATCCTCCAATATAAAGGAAGTCGATGGAGAAATAACAAGAGAAGAGGGTTCATCTACATGTGATGGACTGATGGGCAGACTAACCTCTTGAGATTGTGAGAGAGGTTGGTCAGGGATGAGAGGTGAGACCATGTTGACTGTACGTATATTATGTTCTTGAGAGTCATCAATCATGGTCTACACGTTGTTTTGGCTAGGAGGATGGTTGGGAAAAGGTTGTTTAAAGATGTCTATGCTTTAATTGGGTGGCACATTTGGGTTATCCAAAACAAGGTCACCTTTATCTAGCATGTCCTAATGATGTTCTTGAGAGTCTTACAGTTGGCCGTGTCATGGCCTTTGACACGGTGAGAGTTGCAGAAGTCATTCTCCCTATACCACATAGGGATAGCGTGTGAAGGATCAAATTGAGGTGGTCAAATTTGGGGGAGATTGAGGACTCCCTATTTGATGAGTTTGTCTAACACAGATGCATAAGATTCTCTTAGTGGAGTATAGTGATGCTGTATATACCGTTGTTGGAACTATTTTGTGATGTAGTCTAATGTGGAAGGCTGAGATTGGTTGGTTGTGGTTGAAGATGATGGTCTAATGACTATAGCATTTGTTGATGCCTTAGATTTTGAATTAGAAGAAGAAGGTTTAGAGGAAGAGTCATTGGACTTGGTGTTGGGGTTTTTACTCTGCAACTTGACTTTATTTTCCTTGATGGCACGTAGTTCAAGCTTCCTAGCCATCATGAAAGCTTCGTCAAAGGTATGAAATATTTGGACCCAGAGAGTGGATGAAATATGTTTGACACATGCCTAGGAAAAGAGTTTGATGAGCTCGGGTTGAGGCAAATAAAAGGAGAGTTGGTTGATTAAGCCTCTCCAATAAGCAACAAAATTGGCTATGGATTCATTGTCAAACTATTTGATAGAGTATAGGTCTATGATGGAGACCTTTTTGGTGACATTGATTGAGAAGTGGTCAAGGAAAAGTTGGGCCAGTTGGGTGAATGTGAAAAGAGAGTGTCTGGTGAGAGAGCTGTACCAATCAAGGGTATCACCAAAAAGTGACATGGGGAATGTGCATAATAGTAATGCATCATCATGTGCTATCAGGTAACAAGCATGTCTAAATGCACGTAGATGCTACTATGGGTATTCCTTACTCTAGAAGTGAGTAAACTTAGGAAGTTCCCATTGACTGGGATACGGCCGGATTGGGACTGAGGGATGGATGGGTTCATTACAAATTTGGTCATATGAAAGGATGTTTCTTGAGCCCAAAACAGAGGTCTCAAGATTAGACATTTTGTCCATCAGCATTTTGATTAGATCAGCTGATGGATTTGTAGGTGGGGTGCCCCCTAAGTTGTAAAGTGCTTGGAAGGTGCTAGAAGGGGTGTATGACGTAGTTAGTTATGCTTGTATGGGTGCAACGTACTAATAACTAGTCATAAGGATAGATGTGGAAGATAAGGGTGGTTGCATCGTGAAGGTAGAAGGCATGACTAGGCTTGATGTTGCCAGAGGTGGTTGGGTTGTGGCAACACTAGCCAAAGGATGAGTGGCCACCCTAGTGTTGATGGGGGTGAGAGTAGGTGGGATGGAGACAACTAGATTTTGGAAAGGGGTAGAGGTTTGTTGAATAGTTTGTGGTTGATGGGGGGTCAAAAAACTAATGGAAGTGGGCCCAAAGATAGAAGGAAAAGCCACAATTAGAAGATTTGTCATGGGCTAGTTATTAGTCGAGGTGACGGCTTGGGTGTCTATGGGTTGAGCCATAGACGCTGTGGATATAGCTATCGTCTCAACTAAAGAAGTTGGCATCCCATAAATTGGGTTGCCTAAGGAGTCTCACATTCAAATTCATGCAAGATAATGTTGAAGGGCCTTGACATTGAGGACAAGGAACCTTTCGAAGTCTTGGTCCCCCTCAAGGACAATGGGAGGCTGAGTCGGGGTCGACTGGGTAAGAGTTCGTTTGGTCTCTGAATGATACTCCATTAGAGGATTGGTTATGGAAGGTGAAGGCAGGAGCGGTTGTTGCCTCACGTGGTCAAAAAGAGTCTTGGTTTGACTATGTGTCAAAACCATTCAAGGCAAGATAATACATCCTTACTACCTCAAACAACCAAATAAGAACAGAAAAGAAAGATGAAGACAAGCAGACCCTAAGCGTTAAATCCTAAGAATAAACTTTTAGAGTCTTGTCAGCTTATGCCTTAGAGTGTGTTTAGGAAGTTGGCTTTTATAATGGGTCCTAGAAGAAGTAGTCTAAGGTTGGTTTCAGGTTATTTTTGGTGCTCAATGTTTGTGTTAGGTTCTGTACATGGCCTTGTGCTAGGAGCTTACTCCCCTCACTTCACGAACCCAGAGCCGAGCTAGGCTGCTTAGCCAGTATATACTTCCCCTAGAGTTTATCCTCTGCCAGAGAACAGAGTAGGCTTTCCCCTTGGTAGTGAAGTCCAAGTGGGATTGACGAGATGGGTAAGGTATCTACTAGGTGATGAAATCCTAGTTGGACCTTGTCTCAAGTGTGTTTAGATGTTTAATTTGTGATAGTGGTTTGGATGTGTAACATAAGTGGCCTACGCTTTATTCATGATGTGGTTTTAATTACTAGATGTGTGGACTAAATATGCATTTAGGAAGAAATGAAATACAATTTATTTTAAGCTTAAATAGAAATGTGTGTTTGTATGCAGACAAATGGAGAAGAGGTCAAAGAGTATGATTTTGACTAGTCTAAGATGAAAAAAAGAAAGAAAAAGAAGGATTCTTTTTAACTTTGTTGATGGTGTCTTTCAGAATACATAGAAGGAAAGAGTGCAATAAGAGGCCTAATGCACCTATATGAAAATTTTGCTTTTAGAAGAGAAAGTATGAACCCAAGGAAAATTCCTAGGGTCCCACCAGGCGTGCTAGAATGTTTCTAACTATTTTTGCTTTTCCACATTCAAAAGAAATAAGAAAATATGATAATGGTCTAGGGTTAGATGTTACCTGGATGAGGTCTACGTACCATATCCAGATGTTTTAGGGGCTCCTCTTTGGCTGTGGAGGATGACACCTACAGATAAGAGAAGCTTAAACAAGAAAATTGTTAGATAGGTAGGTAGTGGACTACCAAGCAATGCTTGATCCCAGAAGTGTGAAGACTTCCTGGAAGGGTGACAGTCCACTAGTTGATAAAGAAAAAAATACTACTAGAAAAAGGAATGATAAAAGACTGAACAATAGAAATAGAAACAAATGCATACCTGTATGTGGCAATCTATCTTCCACAGTCACCGACATCGGTATTTCTACCACCGTCGATAGGTCAAGGTCATCAGCGTCGGTTAGTCTACCAATGTCGGTAAGGGCAATGGGCCTAGTGGCCAGTGTCTATCAAGGTAGTGAGGCTTTAGACAAGTTTTAGATCTGTCTATGGTCAAAAAAGTGGTTTGAGAGGTCTATGGGAGTCTTAGTGGCTTGTGTTAGGTCAACAGGTCAGAGAGTATGGTCTGCAAAATGCTCTGGGATGTCTGAGACTCTGTGTAGGTTTGTAGGGGATTCAATGGGCATCGGTTGGTTAAGGTCACTGGCATTGGTAGGTCAAGGTCACTGGCATCGATTGGGGCAATGGGCCTGGAGGCCGGCGTTGGTCAGGGCAGTGAGGCTTTGGATGAGTTTTAGGTCTGTCTGTGGCCAGCAAAGTAGTTTGGAAAGTCTGTGAGAGTTTTAGTGGTTGGTTCTTGGTCAATAAGACAGAGAGTGTGGCTAAAAAGGGATCGAATGGATGATAGGGGCAAAGAGAGAGATAAGGGTGAGAGAAGGCTTTTCAGCCTCTCTGAGAAGAATAGATTGGGTTGTGTCAAGAATGCTTGGAAATGTGCAGTAACAAATTGCTAACTTTTTTAAAATAACACTGAAATAAAAAACCAATACAAATACTTAGCTGTGGGTGGAGAGGCAGAGACGCAAGAGGCATGTTTCCATTGTGGTAGATGCTGGAGGTGTCGTGAAACCTTCAATCTAGTGTAGAATGATTGGAGTAGAACCTATGAGCCTAGAGAGTGCTATTGAAATGTTGATGCCTACAAGAAGTTGAGGAGTGAGAGAGCTTGAAGTCTAGAGCTAGAGAATTCACGTTTGTGGGGGGGGGAACAATAGAAGTAGAAATGCAGTCTTAAAGGAACCAACGCTAGAAAAACCATCGATGTTAGCCGAATAATGACCAATGTCAGTGGATGAAGAATGGGAAAAGAGGCTATTTTTAGCCTTCCACCTGTTATTGCAACTGCCAGGTCTAACTATCATTGGAAAATGGTCCAAGGTGGATTAAATGAATGCAAGAGGTTAGTGGGAGGGATGAAATGGGGTTTAAGTAACTAAGATTTGGCATGGGGTGAGGGAGGCATGGGTGATATGAAAAGAGGGTTATTAATTTAAAATAGTTAATTTATTTTAAATTAATAAGTGTGTGGGTTAGGAATGTTTAGGGGGTTGACCAAGGAGACCAAGGGGGAGGATGACCAAGGGATAGACACGATTTCGGTGTCTACACTAGTATGCAATATATGTCATATGAGATGGCTCATATATCCTATGGATGTGCTATAAATCTAATAATGTGGCATGGATAGCCTAAATATGTGCTAGAAACTAGGCCACTATTGGCCATTTTGAAAGATGGAGGTTAGGCTTGTATGAAAGCCTCTCCAAAACTGATGTAAAATGCTTATGTGAAATCCAACTTGGGAACTTAGGTACTAAAAAAGCTAATCTTATATGAAATTTTAACTCAAATGTGATGCCAACCACCTATATATGGAGTAAGGTATGCAGCTATTAAGAATGCCTAGAATAAAATGAAATCAAAAAGAAAAGAATGTAAATGTGCCATTCACATTACCCCCAATCAGTAATGTATAGAACATGGATTCTAATATAAAAGTTATTCCAACTAACTAATCTGAGTTTAAATTGAGATCCATCATGTCGTGCATGATAACCCACTATATATGAGAAAACTATACTATAACTATTGAATCTAACTAATCTAGAAGTGTAAAAACTATCCTTGAACTAAAATTTTTGCCTATTTATATAAACCCTAAGTGTTTTACTACCTATATAGGAGTGCCAAAATTTGTACACCCCTATGTTTGGCACTACTATCCATTTCTATCACTATTGTTTGATGTGAAAATTGATTACTGATTAAAAAAGACTCATTTTTTTATGTTCTATTTTGACTGGTTTGACCTCTAGATTCTATACTGAGTGGTCTAAATGATATTTTTTCAACTATTATGAACTTTGGACTCAATGACGAAACCCCTATTTGATTCCCCCTCTTCTGAGGGTAGGAATGATGAACCTACAATAACTACCCCTAGAAGAAAAGATTCTTGCAAGTGTGTTAAGTTATATAGATATATGATATAGCATTTGATATTTGACAATATGTTTCAAAATATATCAATGTTTATATTGATAGATTGTTAGATCAACATAGGTATGCCTAGATATATATAATAATGTGAAAACATGTGCAAATTGCTCTACTAGAGATGTTACGTATTTGTTGTTAGTTGTTAGGTAGAGGGATGGAGCATGATATCTATCATAGCATCTAATAAAGCAAGGGAAATGCATGATATGGATCATGGCATTTCACACACTGAAAATAAAATAAGAAATCAAGTAGAAAACAAGAAATAAGAATCATACAAGGATGGATAAGGGGCCATGAAAATAAGGGACATGGGCACATGTCATTCAAATTGGAAAATAAGCATGAAAGGCATGTTCAAATGCCACATATACATATAAATGAAAAAAGGAATGTTGGCATAGGGGCCATAAGTACATGAAAGATTACAATAAAAGTACATTGGGATATGTCCTAAGGTACACACACATAAATAAAAGCTAAGGACATTGGAAAATGTCTTAAGGCACAAATAAGAGACAAGCAAGAACTAGAAATGCAATCACACAAACTATGCTAAGCAAGAAGAGAAATCATTTCATAATTTGAAAGACACAAACACATATAACTAATAAAAAAATGTGAAAGTATGCAAAACATGTGTATTACAAAACTAGGTATATGCTAAAAAATACACAAGTGCTAGATATTAGTGAAATGTCGATATAGTAATATGTATAATCTAGTAAGGAATGTACATTAGTATGATAAATCAGAGTGTGTAGTTTAGGAATGACATAACCTAGATGGTGTATTCATGTATAAGATGACCCTATTAGGTATTTATAATGATGTGTGTCTTGAATGTAGAAGTAAGAATTCCCCTTCAATGGGTAGATTGAAGTAATCAAGTAGGTGGATGCCATTGCATATACTCAAAAGAGATCAAGTGAAGCATGGTAATGTAGATAAATTGACATACTATAGCATAGAATATAAAATGTAAGTCTTACAATGATATTACTAATTTAAATCATGGATGATGCCAACAATCAATTTTTTTTGGTATTTTGATATAATTGAATTTTTTTGTATTTTGAAATACGCTATGTATATGAGAAATTGGAAATAAATGATACCAACTGATGAGTCTCAAATGAGACTCCCTATCATGGTGTCCTATACTGAACAAATTAATCATGCATGATTGTGAAGTATTATTGAATGGCTTAGAATATAACTGTCTATTTGGATTCATCATCGGTGTCTTAAAAATCATAATAACTTGTATTGTTCTACTCACCTTTATCATCTTAATTTTGAACCAATGGAATGGTAGTGTTGATTTTTGTTATATCAGGATCTTTTCCTTTGAAAAATTATGTTTTTGAATGATTTTCTTTAGGATAGTCAATAAATCCCAAACCTTGGTGACAAACATTATCATTTTATAGAATAGGAGTAGTCATGCCTTGAGCATGCTTGCCCAACCCTTGACCTTGAAAATCAAACTATTATAGCTATCTTTGACAAAAACCATACTACTTTGATAGTTGAGCCTCATTTTAGAGGGGTAGGTTTACATATTTTTCATGCTTGACCTATGCTTGTGGTACTGTTTGTTTCTCTATTTTTTATATTTGATCCTTTTATTGTTTTGAGTTTTACTTTGGTAACCAATTTAGTACTATTTCTAAATTTGACCCTTTGTGAATGTGTACCTATGTTGTTGTGGATTTCTTGACTGATTTAGATTGTATAAGGTCTTCATTACCAATTATCTATTTTATATGCTTTTTCAATGCCAATCATGTATCTGTGTGATGCCCATGTATTCTATGATATGCACAATAATATCTTGATCTTCTCACTAGATGTAGAGGATGTAGTTTGATCAAGTTAGATTTAATAATTTCCCTTAGTACCTCACTTTAACTTTTATTTGATCTTTTAATTCTTTTCAAATCATTATTTGTAGAGTTACTTTGTTGTGATTTGTTGTTTTAATGTGTAACATTACTTGCAACCAATTGACTAGGTGAAGGTGCATATACATGATTGACACTATGGTGTCTTTGAATATTTTGTATTTTAATCTAATTTTCCAATGTTGTGATCTTTTTGTGTAATAGTTTATTCTATGTTTTTAAATCTAAAAATAGCTTTCTCATGCTAGTGATTTGATTCCTTAGAGTCTCACAAGCGCAAACCTTAGTTGCTTCTAATTGAACATATAATCAAATATGTTGAAGAGGGTTTAAAGTAGATATAGGTGCAATTTATTCATTAGGATAAATAGTATAGGATACCTCACCTTTTAGATGGGTGATAGTGTGGACCTATTTAGAGGGAAAGTAGCTATCACCCTCTTGAGGGAGAGGAGGAGAAAGGATTTCTTTCCTTTGCATGAAATATGACATTAAAATAAGAGTATCTAAAGAGGCACATACATTTAGGTAAAAACTATGCATATAGGCTAAATTTCATGTAAGTGGAATTACAAATTATATAGCAATATGATTATAGAGAACATTCCACATGAAAGATAGCAAACAAGTGATATAAAGCATAAATTTGTGCATGTATGCATAAGAAACTATGACATGTTCTATGACATTTATAATGTGTTTAGCATGATAAACTTGTATAAGTTTCCCTATGACAGAAAGAGAGAAAAGAGTAGAGGGCATGGAATTGTTCAAGAATTTATAAATATCTTTGACATGTATGATGACATTTGTAATGAGTTTAACATGATATATCAGAGATAGAGAATATGCACAAAAAATATTTAAATCTTGTGCAAGCTTAGCAATAAACTTTGTAATATCATCCCTTATTATGAAACATAAGCATGAAAATCAAAGGATGAATATTTTTACTAACATATGATAGACTTCATCATTCATGTACATGACAAGGCCCATTATGGTTTCTTTGTTATTTACAAGAAATATAAGAAAAGTTTGTAAATAAATGAGCATCATTTTTGAAATTTTGATCATAAGTGTAAGGTGATACTTCAAGAATCAAAATAATAGATAGTACATACAACTAGGGATTTTTTAAAAATATCTATTCAAAATACTATGAAATTTTTAATTTTTAATTTAATTTTTGAGTTAGATATTCAAGTAAAAATTTAAAAAATGATTGGGAAATACTTAAAAAATTACTTGATAAAACAAAGGTTTTATTTTTTAAAAATTAGTATGATAATTTTTTAAAATTTCTATGAATTTGTAGAATTTATCTCAAAAAATTAGGAAAAACTATAAAATATTTCTAAAACTAGCAATATATATTTTCCTAGTGTGTTGAATGTGTTTGTATGCAAAAAACACCTAGTATGTGCAAACTAGGGATTGGGTGAATTTATTGAAAATGTTCCAATTAAATTTTAGTTTTTTTATTTTTAAATTTAGGAAATATCAAGAAAATATTGTAAAACTCAAAAATAATTAGCCCTAGGGTTTCTAGGGTTTTTGTGTGAAAATTTGAAGTAAGTCAGGTTCACCAAATGTTTATTGTTTTCAAACTATTGGAGTTATATTCCTAAATAATAAAGGGGTTGATAAATGTAAAACAATAAATAAATATGAAATAATTAACCTACTTATTTATGTAAATAGATTGTATTTTTACCTTTTCTAAATATAGTAAGAAGTGAGAGAGATTAGAACTTAGCTTGTTTTGATTGATTTGGATTGAGGCAATGTTTGATACTAGAGGATAAAGACTAAAAAATAGTCAAAAATAGGTTTTTAGACTTTGTTTCTTGACTGGATAAGAGAATAAAGAATAAGATAACCTACTTTTTGGGGTTGTAATCCTATGTTGGCATTGTTGTCCTAAGGCTGAAAGATTTTTGGGTTCTATTCAAAATGTCTATGTTATCCTATCACTAAAATTTATAGGATCTAGGACCTCACAGAGTTCATTGTGTGTCCATTTTAAAATTCAAAAAATTGAGAAGCTCCTAGTTCTTGAACTTGAATGCAAACTTGGGAAAGAGAGAGAAGTGGTTAGTGTGTAAAGGATACGCTAGACACAGTTCACACCCCATGTGTGGGCACACTGCCTACATACCAATACTCTGAAGAGGGACCAATTTAATGTAGTTCTCCCATTGAAGTATTTGGTGTAATTTATGTATGATCAATGTAACTAGAGTGTAAAGTTGGATGTGCTTCAGCTAGCTAGGGACTAGTGGAATGACTTGAGTAGGTTTGAAATAATGTTGGAAGGTTGTGTGCAAAGAATAGGGAAGAGTGCTTAAGTCTACTTGCTTGTATTCTTGCATCTCTCTTTAAAATAAATGCCAAGCCTTCTAAATGGACATAGAATGGCATTTTATAGGGAAACAAATGATCATCAGTTAAATGAATTCACACTAAGTTGACAAGGGAAAAGATAAAGAATTGGAAGAATCTAACTGTTAGGAGAAAAAGTGAACTTAGATAACAACACCAAAAACATGACACCCTAGGTTTTAGTGCTCTTTTCCTATTTGGGTGTTGTTTTCCTAAGGGTATGAGACCTATGGGGATGGATTTGGGCCTAAAATGACTACGTAGGTCTGAAGGGCTAAGTTTAAAAAACTTTGGATGACTAGGAATTAGTGAAAGACATAGCCTAGAAGGGTTGTGTGAGGCAATATGATGACCTATGGATTAAGTGTCTTAGCCATACTGAAGTTGTAAAATTTCACATTTTACATGAATACAATGTCCATCAATTAATTTAACTTTTTATAGAGTCAATTTGACCTAATAAGGTCTCTAGGGAATTGGCTAGCTAGGTTCAATGTGGATTGTTTGAAGTGGGAAACCTCATTCTATCAATTAACTCTTCAATTTCAAGTTTGTTTCCCGTAATGTTGTTAGTCATAACCTCTTGACTACCTGGGGTTTTAGGGAACTATAGTAGGGTTAGGTGGAGGGATAGGAAGAATAAGAGGGCTTTTTGGAAGGTTAGGAGGAAGAGAAATAGGATGGTTTTGTGGAGGGTTAAGAGGACACATTAAAAAAAATTAAAAACTAGGGTTAAATAATGAAAATTATGAAAAATTAGGGTTCAATAGGGAATATTTCAATCACTTACCTCTCCTATGTGGTGGCATTATAGATCAAAAAGTTCATGGGATGAATTCAGTAGATTCTTCACACTCTTTGGTGTATTCCATGGAAAATGTGATTGTGAAAGATAGGAGAGAGTGAGTAAACTTGAAGGCAGAATGAGAATTTTTATTCAAGTTTCACTTTTTATTTTTTCAACACATAGGTAATGTGATCACATTATTAACATGATCACATCATTGAAAGTGACAATAAAATGATTACATTATATAATAATGTGATCATGTTATGGCTTAATAATCATTGAGCCTAAATTCAAGTAACATGATTGTGTTAATTAAATAACGTGATCACATTATTAATTAATGCAATTACATTACTAGTAAAGTCCATGTAATTGTCTCCCAACTATGTGCACTTACCCAAAATATTAGGCTATGTGAATATTATTATCAGGCCACATGAACAAAGGTTACTATAATTAATTAGGTCATAAAATGAGAGCCACTCATCATGGATTGAATGACATTGGTAGAAAATGTAAGGTTTGGTATGGAATGCAATCAAACAAAACATACAAATCATTTGCATCATTAAAAAATATATGAGCATATACATATATAGGGATTAGATTTCTTAAAATAAAGAATCTCATGTAATACCAAAGGAAAAAATAGTGAGTCTACTTAACTCATGTAAAAACAATATTAAAATATATTATCAGAAACCATCTCCATATCTACCACAACTACCTCCTTAGCCTTAGGTCTATCTACCCTTTACTACTAAGTCTAACTAGTCTAAGGTCTCATTCAATGTTGTTGAATCACATGTATCTCCACCGGTACTCCTACACTATCTCTACCCTTGGAATCCCTATCATGTTGTGTAACAATAATCTAAAAATACTATAAAATTCACTAAAAGTAAGAAACCAAACTATTTAAGAACATGAGTAATATGGTGTGGCTCTACCCACCATGTACAGTGACTAGTAATGCCAACATGAACTAAGCCAATAGAAAAAGTAGCCCAAGATGGACAAATAGATATAATATTTGTATTCACCATGTGTAAATATCCTTATTGGTGGGGTATGCATCACAACATGTATCACATGTTCCTATCATAACTTAACCACATGAGAAATCCTATCATCCATAACATGGGGCAACCCAACTTGTTGTTACATATGAAATTTATCCTATAAATAATTTAAGAGTAAACTAATATGGCCCATAGTATTGTGCCCTTGAGATAACATACCATACATATTGATCACTAACAACATATGTTATAAAGCATGACCTGCTCCAAAATAGATTGACATAAGGCCACTACATACAGTGGTACCTTCCCATCCAAATTATGAAAAAGCACACACGATGTCACAATCCTTATCAAAACCTTCTAGATGTCTATAACTATCAACACACACACACACACACACACACACACACACACACACACACACACACACACACACACACACACACACACACACACACACACACACACACACACACACACACACACACACACACACACACATCAAATAGGCATACATGCAACCCAAAAAAAATTATCTCTAAGCTAATAGCCCATATAGATAAGGTTTTCCTCTTATCCATAGACTTTGAGGCATCATAGATCATAGGATTACCTACAATGGGTAATCCAATTAGAGCATGGATGTCCTCTAATGTGATTCCCACCTCTATCATATCCATATCTACCTCCCACCAAAAAGTGTTGTTTATTTTCTCCCATGCTCCAAATAACATGATGACTAATTCAAGACTCATATGAATCCTACACATCTCTATAATACCTCCAAATCCTAATAAGTCTAATTGTGCATGGTCATAATCTACAAATATCTCTACTATATCTAGAAGCCATGCTATGTCCACCAAATGCTAGAATCTTTGTCACCTCTAAAAAATGGTAATAAAACATATAATATATTAGACATTGATTAAAATAGATGAAAATGCTTTCCAAAAATATTTAAATTCAAAATTTAACCACTTAATCAACCTATTTTTTCACTTTTACACCACTTTCTTATGTATCAGGCTAATTAAAACTAAGTCGATCTTGTTTCCTATGTAGTCAACCACTTAAAAGTAAGTTAGCCATGCTTCCTAAATAGTAAACAATTTCATTTTAATTCAAACCTATTTAATAACTAAATCATCCACTTCTTACTAAGTTAGAATTATTTATTATGAAATCAACCACTTAAAACTAAGTTGGCCCTATTTCCTATGCATTTAACCACTTAAAAATAAATTAGCCATGTTTTTATATAGTCAACTAGTTATTACTAATTCAACCCTATTTAATAACTAAATCAGTCACTTCTTATGCATTCATCCCTATCTCCTAACTAATTTTACCATTTTTAACTAAGTTTAACCTACCCTACCTAGTCTACCACATACCATAAAACTATGTTGGCCCTAATATAATCCCACACAAATTTGAACTAAGTCGACATGGCCAACCCTATTCAAATTCCACAATGTTTTTTCACTTAATTATCATCAATACATCAATAATTTATTTCACCTACCACTTCCTACCCATTCACCATCATAATTTGTATTTTACCTAAAAATCTTCTAGGGCTAGTTTTGCTTTACAATTTTTGCTACTATCTAAGTAACCACAACTAGACTAATTTTTAATAAAAATACCAATAATTTGAATTCAATGGATCAATTACTTGATATGCACTAGTTTCTACCACTATGCATCCTCCAACTCATACCTACCATATCCTCGCCATCATTACTCTCTATGCTTCTCTAGGCCTATCAAATCTATATTTTCTCAAAATAACAAAATTATAAATGAATCCTTTTTTTTAATGAAATATATTCATAAATTAACTAAAAATAAATATTCAAATAATTAAAATCATGCCATGACATACTAGGTAGATCCAAAACCAAGTGTCAGATCCTAGAAATAAGTAGCTAAATCATAAATTCTTAAAATAACAAAGATAGTAGGTAGAGGATCCATACCCCAACCTGACCTTGGCAAATCATTTCCATCTATAACAGGCTTAGTAATAGTGGGTGAGATAGACAAAGAGAGCTTGGGGAACTTATCTAAGACCTTTGCATAGCCTCCAAGCATCTAAGTGGAGGATCATCATGCAACCCAAAAGTATAAACATACTAGTACAAGGTGCCACTATGAGAGCTACACCTAGAATGGATGTGATGATTCCCACCATGAGGTAGTTATATCATCTAATCTATGATCCCTAGGTGGAGAAGGATCATATCTAATGGAGAGGAGATCCTAAAGATACCTAAGCTCATATCTAATTTATTGGCTTGGACTTAAATATACAAAAGAACATTAGAGATGATAGAAGATTTGTGTAAAGAAGAAATATTAAAATTAGTAGAATTATGATTAAACACAAAATTATTTATTTATTTATAAATCTAGATGAGAATATACACTCTAAAAGTATGCTATACTTTCACATAATTAAAGGGAAATGAGGGTTTTTCACCAAGGAGAATATGCTACCAAAGGAAAAATTTAGGCTAGAAAGCCCTGAAGAGATTATGGATCCAATTCTAGACTCTTTGAGCTTTGGAAAAATAATAGAAGACATGATTGAGTATCTCAAGGTGGACACATAATGGGAAATTAGGATTATGAAATCTAAGTTGAACAAGTATTCTACCAATAGGAAATCATTGGTGCAGTATACACCAAGCAAAGTGGGGAAGCTTGGGCTCCTCAAAACCCCCCAAATAATGTTGAAATGAAAGATCCACATTTTAATAGATAAGTGTAGCCCCCAATAGGTGTTAAAATTGTCAACCATGGGAAAATAGGGCATGATCCAAGAATAGCCTTGCCATGGAGTGTAATTGTAGAAAGGGTTCTCAACAAACCATTTCCAGTCTTTCCACCATGGCCAAATGGAAAGGATTGAGATTTTATGGAGCATAAAAGCTAAGATGGCATTGAGAATCACTTTTTAAGATTCTAGACCCATAATTGCTAACCATAATTTATATTTTGCCTCCTCCCAAGATAGCCAAGTATGAGAATGCCTATAGAAGATATCTTAGATGGAATGAATTCCTTTACAAAAAAGCTTGAGGGTGTAGATCTAAGGGACTTCTACCAAGGGCACTTCATTGCAATAAAAAATGGGAGACCACCATAGAGAGTAGGAGTTAGTAGAGATATTGTTATGAAAACTAGAACCATTCTAGAGAAGCCATGACTTAATATTTTCCCAAGATTTTTAGATGATTTTGGCCACAGAGGATCTAATGATCTAGATGTGAGACTAGATGAAGAGCAAATTGGGGAAGCCAAGCCCTTTTCAAGCTTTCTTTCCCTTGGGCAAGCCTGAGGAAATATAGTGTATGAATAACACCTTTGGGCCCTCAATGGCCCACATAATCCATTTGGCACATAACGTAGTTCCTTAACAAGATATGTCAATGAGTCCCATCCCTCCAGCTTCATACGTGGGTCAGTAATATTCCCAAGCTAACCTATGGAATCCTTTACCTTATGGGGAATTTGACTAAAATAAATCTTGCAAAATTTTCTCCAATTTTGGTAATATTTTTTATAAGGTACCCAACATGATGATTAATACACATGGGTAGATGTAAGAATTTTTTATCAAATTTGAAATTTTCCTGCCAATAAAAGAGACTTGGTCACCCAATATTTTAGATTTTTGGTAACTCTATCAACAACATATTTCCATAATAAGGGTGGTGAAGCATATAAAGCAAATGGGATTCAAAGTAATTTAAATATTTTATCATGCTAGATCTACTTCTACTTGAATTTAGCAACCCATGTTGGCAAAGGGAGGTAAGACTATCTATAGCAACAAGTTTCTCCCATTGGATGTTAGAGATAGGGGCCAAGTAGAAGGTGTCAAGACACTATAAGGCATTATAAAAATTAGTTTCATATTAAATTAAGGTAAGGAAGGATTAATATACAAAGTGGCCATTAATTAATGTCATATCTTTATGTAGATTAGCTACATCAGGAGGGAGATAAATACCCTTAACAAGGCTACTAGCTTGGGCATTACTAAGAAGATATCCAAAACCCTCAGATGTAAGAATGTATAATGTAGGAGATAGAGATAACCCTTGGTGAATGAAATTTAATAATCCAAAATACTTAGAGGTGACTCCATTAATATAGAGGATAGTTAAGGCATCAAAGAAAAACATCTGAATAGTTTGAATGAAGATGGGCCCAAAACCTAGAGTCTGAAGCATAGATAAGATAAAAGGCCACTTGATGCTATGATAATATTTTTAAAAGTTAATTTTGATGAAAATATATTGTTTCTTATACCATCTATCCCAATCCATCCCTTCCCACATGATATTGATGTTTTCCAAGAGATAAGAGATTTTGATGAATCCTATTTGTTCTAGACACACAATGAGAGGCAACATATTATACAATTAGATTGCCAGATATTTGGAAATAATTTTACAAAAAAAATTTAATAAGGTGATGGAATGATAGTTTTAGATCAACTTTGATCTCCATGCTTAGATATGAATTTTATGTTTCCTTTATGTATATTTTTACCTAATGAATGTGCATGAAACACTTCTTGATAAACCTTATGCAAATCATTTCCCACAAGATCCCAAAGAGTTTTATATAACCCATAAGGAAGAAATCAATGTTAGGGTCTTTGTCATTATCCATGTGAGACACTTCTTCATTCAAATTATCAATAGTGAGGGGCTTGTCATAAATCACCCACTAGGCGGGAGTGAGTTTGTATAACACTAATGAAAGGCATTGTGAAAGGGAAGATTCACACTCAATCAAAGATGCTTAAGTTTTGAACACTTGTTGATAATGTTATAAAAAATCTTTAAAAATATATGGATTTTTTGTGAGTCTATTATTAGCCTCAAAAATGACTTGAATTTGCTAGATTAATTTTTTGGCTCGCATTTATTAAAAGAATTCCTTAGAAGCTTTGTCCCCTATATTAAGATAACGAAGCCTAGCTTTGACTTGGGTTCCCTAAGCATTTTAGATATTTGAAATATGAATTAAATAACTTAAGGATGAAACTCTCACATACAAGATCTCATTAAAGGGATATTTTTTTAGATATAGAGTTGTATGGCTTAGTTGTAAGGTAGTGGTTGAGTAGGAGTGTCTTTAAATTTTGGCAAGTTGGTAACCATAGATACAAAAAAAGTGAGAGGTCTTCCTGATGGCATCATTCCACCAAAAAATCCAAATAGGATCTTTAAAAGTATGCGGATATAAATCACAAACTCTCCTAATGTGTGCCACTAGGGGCCTATGCTTGAGAAGGGAAGTGTTAAGGAAGAACTGTGTTTTGTGCAATTTGGGTTTCATGAACTACCATATCTCATGAAACTAAAAGGGAGAGTGATCAAAAATACCAAAATATAGTATCACCTATGCCAAAGGAAAAAAATTCATTATCAAAATAAAATTATGGTTAGGTGGACATCATTGCCCTATCTAGATGGTTTAAAATATGAGTGGGGACTTCCTTGAAATTAATCTAGGTGTACAAAACTCCATATAAAAATTAATGAGTTAAATTAGGATCATAAAGGTCCCATTTAATTCAAATTTAAAACCATGCCTCCATTTCACCAATTGCCCACCTAATAAGTAAGTGGCCTAATTTGTCCTTAAGAGATGCCACCATATTAAAGTCACCATATAATACCCAATGGGCATTAGGGAGATCATCTACCATCCATTACCATAAATTAGAATACTATAAAGCATCATTTGAGGCATTAATATTAATAAAACTAAAGGAGTGGATTTTAATGCTAAAAAGAAACCAAACTAGGCAATTGGTGGGGTCCACACTAGATTGCACTAAGTATGGCCACCACCTTGGATAAATGAATGTGATTACCCCTCCAAATATTATGGAATGGTTTCTATGAAAAATGATACTATCTTATCAAATGGAATTACTGACATCCATCAATAAAAAATCTACCACTTTGACTTCTTATAGATAGAGAATGTCCATCCTGGGAAACTTCCTTCTAAAATCATGTGCAAAAAACTTATGTTTTAGATTTGTGAGACCCTAAAAATTCCATGAAAATCAATTCATATATGATGGGTGTCAAGGGATATGTCCTTCGAGTCTATCCATTCCAGGGAATCATATTGATTATATGGGTAATGCCCACTATTGGCACTCAATAATTCATATTATTTCCTAAAGTTAGGGTTAATGAGAAACTCTCCTTCCTTTACTTCATTAATACTCTAAGTAGGGTTGTGAGATCATTTAGGCATATCCTACTGAATAGGAAGTGAAAGGGTGGCTAGCTGTGAGTCTAAAGAAATGGGCCTAGAGGCCTCAACATCTTGGGATAAAATTTTAGTAGCTAGAGGAGTGTTGAACACTATGGGATTTTATACCAATTTTAGAGATGCAACTAATTAGTGCTATTTTACAATAAGAGCCTTCTCTTGTGAGCCATTTATTGAAGATGACTTACCTCCTTTTGTAGTATAAGTTGAGTTTGTATCTTTGGTGTGAGTGTTGTTCTTCCCAACCATAGTCCAACCATCCTCAACTAGTGTATTTTTAGCTTTAGGAAAGGGGAAATCTTGTATCTTATAGTCCATGGATTTATAGTGGAAGAAAGTGTTAGGAAAGTTGATATATATGACTTACTAAGAGTGCATTACATCCTTGACCTTGATTTCCATAAACTCCTTGAGGTCCCGAGATAGGTTTACTTCTAAGTAGACCCTTTTTTATGGTCTACCAAAGTATAACTGGTTTTGTTCATGACAAACCACATGGCTTATGGAAGATTCTATCTATTGAATAAAGTTCCATCATGGGAGTGGGAGGCTTGGAAATAAAACCCAAACTATGAATTTAAGAGCAAAGTGCTTTGAGACAACAAATCCTCATGTCTAAGGATGAGAACCATTAGCGAGTTCCTAACATACCAAGTGGTAGACTTATGGAGGATTCCTTTAGCATGGGACATGTCAGAAAAATTGAAGAGAAAGAAACCCTTAGTCATGTTATGGATGCTCTCCATATTAATGTCATGATATTCCTATTGAGTTTGAACCCAATACCATATCATACTTTTAGAGGGGATTCTCTTGACAAAATATCCTACTAAATAAAACTACTCTAACCATTAACATGTAGAATTAAATTCAAGAATGGGAAATATAAAATTAGGTTCTAAAGCATTATCTCATGTTACACCTTTGAGACAAACTTACTTAGGTGATTTTAGGGGGCCACTACTTAGTGCTCCTCCATTTTTATCTATAGCTGAAATAGTTAGGATAGAATGTGGAGAAGACATTATAGAGGTTGGCCTTACCCAAAGGTATGAAACCTTAAATAACAATAAATTCTAAGTCATGTAAGCATTTAAGTCTATGGTATTACACAAGGTTTAAAAAATAAGGAACCAAGGGCCAACTCAATGGCATGTATGCAAAAAACCCTAGCAGAGGAAAAAACTCTCTAACTCTCTCTATTACTAAAAATTAAAATCTGATGGTGAATAATTTATAGTTAAATGATTTTGAATTGTTAATATAAATAGGGTAAAAAATGAATCAGTTTGACCCTATTTATATTTACAATTAAAAATTATTTAACTATCAATTATTTACCATCAAATTCTTTTTTTATTATAATTATGTTTCTACTAGATCTTTTTCAAAACTAAAATATGTTCTATAATCTAGACATCATAGAGGTTTTTCTACACACCACATGTATTTTTCCAAAAAAAAAAAAAAAATTACTTCATTTTTAATGTTTTCTTATTGTTCCCTACATTAGACACCTCTCCATTTATCACACATCATTTATAATCTATGACACTAAGGTAAATAAAGGTATGCATTTTTCAATTATTTCCTTTTAATTATCTTATTACTTTATATAGTAATTTATTTTAGCTAAATGTTATTTGTTTCTATCTCTTTTCTTGAAGCATTATCCCATGTTAGAACTATGTGACATGTGATGAGATTTGAGTGGCGCATATGTATATACATAATATGTTTAAAACTTTATTGATTACTGATGTTTTGTCTCTTGTAGGAACCCATCAAGTCTCAATCTCTCTGAGTTTAAGCATCAAAGGGCACACTAAAAATGGGTGGGTAGACCTTTGGTGATTTTCAAGATTATCATTCCTTATAACACCACCTAAAATCAATACAAACCCCTCCTATACATTTTCCTAACCTTTAACACCTCACCCGCACTCTGATATAAGTAATTAACTACATCAAATATCCCCAACCTAAGAAAACCCCCTTTTTACCATTTTTAAAATGTATTTAAATGGGTCAACCTAGTTTTGGGAATAGTGTATGTTATGGAACTGAGTCAACCTAAGCCAGCTTAGTTTGGGACCTAGCAGATCTATTTTAAAACTAACAAGTTTGATTGGGATAATTGTGTTAGCTAAAATTTTATAAGGGATTAGGGTTAAATAAAGATATATATACCCCTCTTTCACCTCATCTTCAATATAAAAAATCATTCATTTATACTTCTGTATTTATATTTTTTGCATTCTATTGAAGCAATCATTACTTAGAGTTTCATTCTTCTTAGAAGATAACCTTTATCTTGTGAAATATTTAAATTCACTAGGAGGTCCTTGGCTATAATATAGTGTATTGTCCATCCTTATATTCTTCAAAAATACACAAAAACCTCTTATAAAGCACTATTATCCAAGGGAGAGGTTGAGGCTTGATGGGTTCCTCTTCAAGGTAGATATTCCTAACTCTTACTCTTATATTTTAGTAGATATATTTTCATGAATAATGGCCAATGAATATATTGTCTCTTTTTTATTAGGATTACCTCTACATTGAATTTATTAGAGTTTTAATTTGCATCTTTATTATTTATTTTTATCCCCCATTTGTGCCACAAGATTTAGTGAGCACTAGATTAGATCTACTTTATTATTGCATTATTATACCTAGCTAGGGTTATTATGTGGTGTTACTTGAATAGAGGATTTAAAACCCTATCTATCCATATTATATTATTTTAGTTCCCTTTCGTAGTTTTAACAAATTGATTTTGGTCATGCCCCTAATTATCTAAGTATCACTAGAAGTATAATTAGCTAATTTATATTCTCTATGTTAGGATTGATATGTAGATAAGCTTCTCTTTTTATTAACTAAAAAAGATGATTAAAAAATGGTATGATATCTATTGTGACTAAAATTTCACTTTTCACAAAATAAAAGGGGAGTTATGCATCATAAAAAATTCAAAAATTATCATCCCTCTAATGAGCCCACTCTGATCCTTAATATTTTCCATAGCCTTAACAATATCCCAACTATTTATGTTTAAGTATCTTTTAGAACTTCTTACATTCAAAATATTTGATCCCATTTCATTATTTAAGCATTTTTTTACTTAGTTAATTTTTATAGTGCTAAATATTTCTATAAAAAATTATTATACACACAATTTCTTGAATTTTTGGTCTTAGAGTCCTAACTAGATTTCCTAGAGACCTTTTGGAAGACATGTAAGTGTTAGGCTTATTATGAATAAATTTTTGATAAATTGGTATCTTTCATATGGTTTTCTAAGTTTGGAAAATGTTAGAGATGTCAAATTTCTAGGAGGCCCAATATAATGAGGAGATTTGATGCATCTCTATATATCAAGAGGTGTCAAAGCTATCAAACCCCTAGGAAGCCTAATTTAATGATGAGTTACCACATGTATACATACACCTAAATGTTTCATATCTATTAAATCTCTAAGAGGTCTAATATAATGAGGGATTGACATGTGTATCCATACACTAAGATGTGTTAGAGATATCATAACCTTATGAGGATAAATTCAATGAGGAGTTCCAACATGTTTCTATATACCTAGAGCTATTAGAGATTTCATATATCAAAAATTCTTGATCCAATGAGGAGTTTCCACATGTCTCTATACACCTAGAGGTTTTAGAGTTTTGAAAACCTGGGAGGACCAGTCCAATGAGGAATCACTACATGTCCCCATATAGTTGAAGGTGTCAAATTTGTTAGATCCCCAAAGGGATTAAAAGAGTAAAAAAAGGTGTCAGACCCATACCCAATAAGAAAATCTACATGTAATATATACTCTTAATTAAAAAACTCATACAAGTAGAGCTATCAGGGAAAATAGATTCCTTCTTCACCTAGTTGGCATAGTACTCAGTAAGCTAACCAATACCTAGGTGACACATGGACAACCCCATGAAAATATGTAGTGCTATGAGGGATAAAATAGGTGTTTGCATACCGCACTCCTCACTTTAATTATCTTGGATAGGGTATATTGTGATATAATAAATAGAGGAGTCGCATTACCACCAACTAATCTAAATGGGGTTCATTTCCAAAAATTTAAATTAATGTCAAATAGGGAAATAGTTAATTTGGGATCACACTATAAACTCATATTTTATTTCATGAAAGGTATGCCCACCAAATCCATTAATGTATATAATATCACAAATCTATATTGAGATATGGTTTATAGTTTTCAATATGATTTTTCAATAAATAAGAGTATTTTATCTTGAGTTCACTCTAAATCACAAAGAATATATTTTGTTCAAATGTTGTACCTAAAATCATGCACAACCTAACAATGGTCACCTCTATTTATAATCCTAGACTAGATCCAAAGTTTTAAGACACCACATTCCTATAGGGTGTCACTTAATTCAAAAATTATAATGATATTTTCATAATAATTGAGGATATATAGAGACCAAATACCTATGATGAGGATGATGATGATGATATATAGTATGTTGATGATCTTGTCACCATAAAAAAAATTTAACTACACAAAGTCATGTCCAAGTTAGAAGTTTTCTCATGTACATACCTATTTCACAACCATCTACTCTCTTATAGGGCAATAGGGGTATTCTATACCCATTAAACACTAAGTTAAAAATTATATATATTTATGGGCCTATTGATTTCAAATAATTTTACAACCTCCCATAATACACAATCTCTTATGACAAAGATCTTGTATATGGGTTGGTAGAAACTCACAACATCCATGACTTCCTCAATGAATAGGCCAATAACCTAGACATGTGGGCTAAAAATGAATATATTTATGCATACATAATCAAGCATTTCAAAAAGGAGTGCACACTAGTATGATATTTTTGAATTGCTTGTATGGGTGAAATGACATGTAACACATCAATAAGTTCTTGGTTTGCCTCCTCAATATCATCATGAAGGGAGAGGTTATTGAATATGGGGATCATAATCATATTAAATCTCACTTGAAAAGTGAACAAATCCCATAATAGAGGTAATTTTTACATGATTCCTTACATCATGAATATTATTTACACTGATGAGAAGTATTTTACCATCAATTAAAACTAAAAACCCCATACAATCTCACCTATGTTCATAAGATTAAGTAGTCACTTGGTGCATAAAATATAATACCTTCATTAATTATCAACCTATCGAGAATTTATTTTGAAAATGTGTTGTCACTATATGTACATCACTAATTATCTATATAATGTTGAGTCCTAATCATTGCATAAACATAAACACAATCAAATTAAATATGCATGAATTTAAATGACATAAAGAATTCTAATTTATTTCAAAATTGAATTATGAAAAATATAAAAAATTAAATATGCTTATACAATAAATCACACATAAAACCAACTCACACATATTATAATATTCCAAAATCAAATAATAAATACATCCAAGCAATTCATTAAACTAAACTAATAGACAAATAATCAGTCTACCAAACTATGTGAGTGGGCCCTTATATTTGATCTTGACTCCTCTTTCTATTAATATAAATAAATTACTAAAATCTAAATTTATTCCATAAACGTTATAATTCTACTCATAGAGAGTTACAAAATTACAACTCTATGAGTATTTACTAATTACTTGATTAACTCCCAATTATTTTATGCAACCTAAAATCTTCCTATTATATAGGAGAGATATGTCACTTATTTTTAGGATAATAAATATAGTAAGTTGAAAAAATAAATATATGATTTCACTTAATAAAAACATGAAACAATATTGGTTATGCATAAGACAAAATAATTTATAGGAAGACTAATATGTGCAATGGAAAGAGATGTATTCAGTTGAGAGAATCAATCATCCTTATATTTATGGAACTATTATTAATCATAAAATGATGGAAGATATATTCAAATCTTAAATTCTAACTAACTTTATTTGTTGTTATGCATTATAACTAAAAATGTACTTATAGTCATTCTTACGAGTTGCTTTCTATAGCCATAACTTTCACATACATACTCAAAATGAGATGTTATTTTTTAAAAGTGTATAATTTTGTAAAGTAAATATAAATATGAACTAATATTCAATATTAGGAAACTTATGGATGATTTTTTGTCATTGTTTACAAAATAATTTGTTTTGGCCCTGAAATGCATGTAGCCACTTACTACAGGTTGGCAACAAGTTAAATTGGTCTCTCTCTCCTTCATACCTATATGTATAAGAAACCTTAAAATAAGTGTATTATTAATTCTTCATCCATTAACAAGATATAATAGATTTTTAAGGTTCTATTGGTATATGTTTTAGGAAATTTGGGTAGATGCTAAATGGTACCACCATAAATTGTTATAAGAAATCTAGGTAGATATTGTAGGCTACCACTATCAGTTGTTGTAGCTTTTCATATCTTGTGAGAAACATTATAACCATTGAATAACCTATATTATTCCTTCACATTTATTACACCAAATATATATAAGAATAAATCATACTATTTTATCTAGAAATAATCATTCATTAAACCATACCAATGAATATATGCATCATAAACATATATTATGCTAATATGGACAATTATGGATATAATGTTATTATGGGTATATGAAATGGTGGATTATAAAGTGGGTAAATGATGCCTATATATTAGGATTAGATACATTTATTGAACTCATCGCACCCCCCTAAATTAACCAATTACACGTCCCTTGCATAATATAATAAAAAAATCTATGAGTAGGAAGGGATGTAGTAAGTATAATGATTGAAAGCACAAAGATTTATTTCTCCATGATATATAAAAAACCTCATGTATCTCTCATCTAATTTCCTTGACCTACAAATTAACTTTAATTTGATAGTGCCTTAGTTGGGTGAATGGTTTTGTCTATCCTCACAACAACCTAAAATCATTTGGGAACATATGTCAATGAAAGAAAATTATTTTTTAAAGAGATTATTGGTCTAATATGATGCAAAATTATGGGAGTTAAAGTAGTCAATATTTAATTTTCTTTCTTATTCTTCCTTTTTTATGCCATACTTCATAACAATTATTGCACTTACCAAAAATAGTAATGAATACTATTACAACCTATACATAGGACACTATGAATATAATTTTGAATGTCATGATTAGAATATAATGAGCTAATCATGAAAGGTTTCAATAATTAAAAATATCATGTATATTACTTACATATAAATTGATTAAAGGACTTCCCCCAAATTTATGTTTGATGCCATATAAGCCTAGGGATATAGAGATAAATATATGGACCATTATCCACCTAACTTAAGGTAGAAACTTATTCTAAAGTGGAATAACCTCTCCTCAAAATAAGTATCAAATAAGGTACTATGCAAATTATTTGATTTAGTCAGAGGAAAAATTAGGTGATGAGATCATGAAGAATATGACATGTCATGGAGTAATGATGTGGGATACGTTATTTATGAATATTGATGGTGGAGGGAATAACAGTGGAAGGTGTGGTATAAAGAGCACAAAAAGTATATCAGTGCATAAAATATTACTAATAGGTAAATAAATGAGTAATCTAGAGAAAAATCATAATAAATTAAAATTATAATGGTTTACCAATAATATAATATGGAGTATAAAACTTATATAGTAAGTGTCATAGAGAATGTAAGCTGCCAAGTAATAGAGTTAAAGTAAGAAATTAAACAATCAAATAGATTGAATGATGTCAAAAAATAAAATTCTATAGCCAAAGCATGTATCAAATGTGTTGATGGAATAGTAAGAAGTCTTATAAGTAATGTGAACAAGTGTAGATATCATCAATCCAAAATGATATAAATAATATGTAGGAAGGAGGAAAGCTACAAAAATATCTATCAAAATAAATGGAGCCTATGAAGTTTAATAGTAGATCGGATGTTCATCTAGATGAGCATAAAATATAAACATCCCATCATGTATAAATTTAGTTGTATGAAGCACAAAGGGGCTTTTCAGATTTTCAGGAGAATGTGACAGAGGAAACTCACAAGCAAAGTGAACAAGGCAGGCTTCAAGAAACTAATGGTAGAGACTATAAGATAAATGGTGGAAGTGGATTTTATAAAATAGTTGGTTGGTAGTGTTTTTAAGTGAGATTTAAAAACCTATAACCATTATATTAATGGAATGAAAAACCACATAAACAAGGATAGAACATGAAGCTACAACTGGAGTCATTTGTGATAGGGTAAGTAGAAATATGAAATATGAAAAATTAATATATATATATCCTAACACGCCCTAAAATTAGTAATGATTATAATTTGTAGCAAGGATGTTATTTTTACAAGTATTATATCCTAGATCATTTTTAAGGAAGATAAAAAAATAGGTTACAAGTGTAAGCAATAAAAATATAAATGGATACAAAATGAAAGGAATGATAGATTGCTTTATTGCTTGATTGTGTGTGTGTGTGTGTGTGTGTGTGTGTGTGTGTGTGTGTGTGTGTGTGTGTGTGTTTGATTTTTTATTTTTCCCTTTATTATCCAAAAAGTTGGTTTTATAATAAAGGTTCTTTGTTCAACATTTGGTTAGCCAACAAGCTAGTTTTCTAAGCCAAGGTTATCAATAATGCACAAAGTTTTCCACTGTTGAAACTTATTTTTTGAAATTTCTGATTTTATTGAAATTATAATATGGTGGAAAGTTAGGAAAAATTTGTATAATAGCCTTTAAATAAACTAAATTATCTACATAATATTCTCCATAGTAATTAAATCATAAGTGATGTTTGTTGACAAGGAAGACATCATGATAAAATCATCAATGCATAACTTTCATGTCCAGTTATCCAATATCTAATTATTTTTTAACCAACTCATCATTGTGAAATCTTGGTAGCTTATTATGTGAAAAAAATCCAAAATTTTTAATAAAAATCCACTTGTGATGTGTACCCATCATGCTACAAGAATCTATTTTGAATGACATGTGGGTGTTCTGAAGTTGGTTTTAAAATATGCATAAAAAAGTGTGGGTTTCCCCACACACCAAAAATAATCATATTGGTGGGTGTATATTGTTCAATAAATGTAAATTACATTAAAAAATGCTATTATAAATCTAATATTTGTCATATAAAGCATCATTATTCACCTATAGACTTATGCAATCAAATATTAGTTTTTAAAAATTAATAATGAAATTATTTATTTAGATTCTTTTTAGAATGGTTATATTTAATTCATGAGATAATAAAGACTATGTAATAGTAAAACAATTAATATTTTTGTTAGTTATTTAGATATCATATTATAATGCACATAACGTGAAATATATCGATGGGAAAAAACCTAATCATTAGTTTATATAATCATAAGAATTATAGTGAGAGTTACCAAATAATTGATCACTGATTCTAAAACATTATTATGATATTTGTGTATGGAATGGATTGAAAATCTTGGTGATTTTGTGTGAATGAATAAATATTATACTATAATAAGAGTATCCTAAAATAACTTGAAAAAAATCCATAGCATGTGTTACATCAAATCAATATGGAAATTTGTCATGAAACTCACATGCTCAAGGGAATGTATAACATTTATTTTATGTGTGAAAATTTTCAATGATATTGAGCTCAATAAAATTGATGTAAATTTTATTATATGATTTGAATTTATATTTCATTGATGTTTTAGTTGTATGTAGATAATCATTCATGGTTTTGTTTAGAAGATTCCTAGAATGAATGTTGTGATATGTAATGGAAATCAATAACATCCTCAATAGGATCCAATAATACTCCATTAGGGATTTCTATCTAAGAGGATAATTAATTTTTTTGAGATAATAATAAAGAGATTAATTTTATTACATAAGTTATTATGATTTGTTTATATTTTATGATTCTAACCTTTGGTAAATAGTGGAAAAATGTGTTTTATTGACCAAAAAAAAATAAAAAAATTAAAACTAGAAAACTAAATATCTCATAAATTATTTCATATGTGTGAAAACAAAAATAAATTTTAATTAAGAGTTTATAATGAAAAAAAACATCTCTTAGAATTTAATTACAAGTATTTTAGATATTTTTCTTTTTTCTAGTTGTAACATGATACTCCTCCTAGTTGATACAAGATATAATAGATATTGATATCTATCCAAATTTTATTGGTGAAAATTATTTGAAAGATTTTTATTTTAAAAATACCAATGTATAAAAAAACATCTCTCACAACATAATTTTTAGAATTTTAAAATATTATTCTTTGATTTCATGTTTTCTCTTTAATTGGTAACATTAAAGGTAAATGTATGCCAAATTTTTTGAGATGTAAACAAACTGAAAGATTTTTTTATAAAATGCATTATGATGTGAAAAAATATTTCTCATAATTATAATTTAATAAAAATTTACTTTTTTCATTTTTTTTATGACTCACTAGTTTTGAGACCTAAAATAATAAGAGAAACTACTTGTGGATTATTCTAACTAGTAATATCAATCACATTCCACCATAAGGTCAAAAAATACACAAAAAATATAGACACAAACATTGGAATTTTCTATTTAAAAATACATTATGTATATTATAGTCATGAATTTCTATGATAAAATCTTCTAATGAATGAGGCAAAGCAATGATTGGCTCATAATTGATGATGGAACAAAGTTGTAAGGGCATTGTCAGATGTCCTTTTATTATGAGCAGTGGGTGTGGTTTACAATCTTTAAGTTTAATTATATGAATGAAATGGGATTTTTTATAATTTATTTATTACAAACTAGGTAATCTAATGTTATGTGAAAAGTGGACATGAAAATTGATAACCTAAAGATTGAGTGTATTAAGCAATATTAAACTATAACTCTTTGTTATACAATTGAGTTGTAGATTCAAATACCGAGAAAAATTAGGACTAATTTAATAATTATTTCTCATCCTAGAGATTGGGTTGGGTTATTATGTATTTTATATCGAAACAACCATGATGGTTTGTTGAAACCCAAACTTTGTTATGGCTATCAATGGTGGGGTGGTGGCTGCCATGATTAGCCTTTATTCCAAGGCCAACTAGTGGGTGGTTGTTTGTAATGTTTTATTAAATGTTGAAATGGAAATGGGGTATAAATACAAGAAATAAATTCATATTATAAAGGAAAATAATAAATACATGAATTAAATAAATCATTAGACATACCTAGTTTTACATGTATTAGCAACCAAGACCCAATATGAGTTGTAAATAAGCCTTATTCTTTTCTTTGGCTAGCTTGTTGTCTATTTTTATGGTTCTTTCTTGTAACCAACCACAAAAAAATCCATGTGCATTATTTTTCCTAAAATCATCAAAATATTATTTAAAACATATTTTAAGAACCTTATCATCTTGCATAGTATTAAACAATAAGAACCTTTCATTTCTTTTATTTTGTTTCAATATTTTACACTCAATCATGGGAATTACCATAACTGCAAAAGAAGATGAATGTAATTTTAAACTATTTATTTTAGGTTTATCCTCTTTACCATAGGTTGGATAAATGGCTAAATTTTGGTTTTCACCAACATATATGTATACTTTTATAAGAAAAATTGCTACAACCTAACTTTTATCAACAAATGCAATGATGATTGTTTTAGATTAAGGTAAAAGTAGGTTTTGAAGGGGCCTCGAAACCCTTCACAAAATAAAAAAAGAATAAAATAATAAAAACTGCTAGGACAGGCTAACCCACTGAACATCAGTAATAAAACCAGGATTTACATGGCCTTGAAACCACCAAGATAATCCAGACAAAGCTCCCCAAGTTTTACAAGGACCTGAAACCTAAACAAAAAAACCAGGCTCAATGACCTGAAATAGGGATCCAGGTCACACAAGAACCTGAAACCTTAAAAAACATGCAATAACAGATCTACACATTTCAAAACCATGTTAAACCGAGGAAGGGTTTTTGGGAGCCGCATAAACGTCCACCTTTAGACCCCATCCCCAACCAAACAAACCCTAGAACCAACACCGCCAATGCCCTAAATGTCCATCCGATCGTCAACCCATTCATCCCCTCTACAAAACACAGAGGCAACACCGCCTTGGCAATAAAATTTTTGTCATGAGACATCATGAAGTGCTTCAACATAAGCTACGAACCCACAGATGGAAGGCAATGGCAAAAAATCAGATCTGATAACCACCCCCAACAAACTCATCTTTAATCTAGCCCCTGGGGTTACTACAGATACAGAGCCCCTCTGGATCTGCTAAAAAAACATCAACTACCACCACAGGGAGCTGTTCAAGGACCACCCCGCGGCCAAACCCTCTCCAAGTGCACTGAACGAGTAACACAACAGCCAACTCCATGCCACGCGCTGGATCGACAGTCAAAGCAATGATGATTGTTACATGATTGTATTATTCACAAATAAAGGTATTCAAGGCTTGTTTAATTTTTAATTTATTTAAAATAAATATATTAAAATTAGTTAAAAGTTTCCTCTTTTTCCTTTGATTAACATATAATCTAATACAAATTGGTTTTCCTTGTCAACAAACATTTTTAGAAACTATTGTAGGAAGATTTACATCAACAAGTACATTCTTTTCCATTATCGCAAGATGGACCTTTTTAACAGGTGCAAAAATAACTTTTACAGGCACAAGGGCATGGGTCTCATTAAAATAAGTTGTTACAAGCTATCTTTTACCAACATGTAAAACTAATTCTTTTCCTAGATGTCCATTCTCTATTTTGTCTAGGTTACTTGAGGCTTGCATCCTATTAGCCTTCTCTTATTTTTTTTGAAAAATGGATTTGAGAACAAATATTCCTTAGAATATATCAACTACCCCTTCATTATTTATATTATTATCAACTAAAGATTCACCAAAATTCTTTTTCTCAACCATATTTATTATCTACATAGGGTTAGTTTCTTTTTTTCAAGGTTTTTTTTTTCTGAATTTTGCCCAATTAAGGATATATCAGACAAAAACAAACAAAGGTATGAGATAACCATGTTTATATTATACATTGAAGAGTGGAAAATATTTATATTTTAACCCCTAATTATATAAAATAAATTACTTTAGGAAAGCAATAAATTTAATCTAGGAAGTAATAAATTAATCTACGAAACTAAGAAATTTAAACTAACATTCTTAGAATACTAGTACTTGACACCTTCCCTAAAAATGACACCAAAATGATGAATATAATTTTACCATCAATTAAGCTTGAAAACCTTGTACAATGTCACCTATGCTCATATGATGAATCAGTCACTTGGTGTATAAAATACACTACATTCATTAATTATCAACCTAGGGTGTATTTAACATGATAAGGTGTCGACATTGTATGCATGATACTAGTTATTTATATAATGATGGGCCATAATAATTGCATAAACATAAACACACATGAGTAAAATAAATTACATGAATTCAAAGGATAAAAATAAATATAATTTAATCTAATATTGAATTATGAATAATATAAATTATGCTTATACAATAAATCACACATAATACCAAATCACACATATTACAATAATTTAAAATCAAATAGTAAAACATTTAAACAATACATAAATAGTAAAAATCTAACTAAGAAGGAATCAACCTACCAATCTATGTGAGTGGGCCATGCCTCATTTCAATTAGGTCTTGACTCCTCTCCTTCTTAAGATAAAAAAATTATTGTAAGATAAATTTATTTCATAAACATTATAATTTTTCACATAGTAGAGTTTAAAAATTAAAACTATATGACTATTTACTAATTACTTGACTAAATATTGATTATTATATTTAACCTAAACTCTTCCTATTATTTTAGAGAGATATGTTTCTTATTCAAAGGATATAAAATATAGGAGGATACAATAATAAATCTATTATTTTACTTAATAACAATAAGAAAAAATATTATCTCTGCATAAGAAAAAATAATACATATGAATAATAATTCATGCAATGAGGAGAGAAGTATTATGTTGAGAGGATCACTCCTCCCTATATCCATGGCACTACTTTTTTTTTGCTCGGTACTAGCTTTTGAATGGAGCTAAAACTAGTTCTAAGGTATAAACCAAGGACCTAGTCCATAAGATACTTATATAATCATTATAAATGTATAACTCTTGATCATATTTTAAACCATTGAGTAAACATCCACATTTGACCTATAAACACCCTATGAGATTTGAACTTGGCTGGGGTTAGGCACAACCAAACCACTTCTCTAATCATTCTACATCTCATTGACATATCCATGACACTATTATTATTCCTAAGATCATGGAATATATATTTAAATTCAAAATTATAACTAAATATATACATTTCTATGTATTTTCACTTAAAATTCACCTATAACCATTACTACAAGCTATCATGGCCCAAATTTCTATGGGCTTCTTTCGAGAGCCATAACTTTCACATATGGACTCAAAATGAGATGTTATTTTTTCAAAAGTGTATAATTTTTAAAGTGGAATATAAATATGAAATAATATTCAATATAAGGATTTCTTTTTATTTTTTAATCATTCTTTCCAAACTATTCATTTTTAGCTGAGAAATGCATGTAGCCACTTGATATAGGTTGGCAGCAAGTTAAACAGATCTCTTTCTCTCATTAATAGATGAAGGTATAATAAATATTTAAAAAAGTTTATTCTATATTATTTATCCATTAGAAATATATCATAGTTATTTAAGGCCTTATTATGCATATTCTGTAGGAAATCTAGGTAGATGTTATAGGCTCCCACTATAGATTAGTACAAAAAATATGGGTAGATGTTGTAGGATACCACTCCTAGTTACTGTAGGTTGTCATAGCTTGTGAGAAACATGATAACCTTTAAATAACCTAAATTAATCCTTTACTATTATTACATCAAATTTATATAAGAATAAATCAAACTATTTGATCTAGAAATAATCATTCCCTAAACCATACCAATGAATATATGCATCATACACATGTTTCATGCTAGTATGGAAAATTATGGATATAATATTATTATGGGTATATGAAATGGTTAATTATATAATGGGTGAATTATAAATATATATTAGTATTAGGTATATTTACTAGAATCATAATGCACCACCATAGAATTCAAGTAAACAAATATCCCTATATGGGTATCAATGGGGTCTGTGGTGCATGTAGTGTTGTACAACCTCTACATTCACCACTTCTAGAATCACATCTAGGATATTATTAACCACTTCTACCCCATTATGTATCACACCATCAATGAATGTTTTATGTCAAGGTTCTCTAATAATATTTGGGATTCCATCCAACCCATTGGTGATTAATTATACTAGATGAATCATAACATAATCAAGGTGGAAGGTACTCTAGGGTCCCCTATCTTATTTCCATACATATTATCAGATTACCTGGTGGAACAAGATATAGCATAGTAATTATCCAATGACATATTGGGTTTATAACACAATAGAAGACATAAGTCCTACCCAACACTCCCATGGTCATTGGTCACTAAAAATATAAAAACCTATAGGCACTACAAACAATGAACTAACACAAAAACTCATTCAATTTGGGTAGGATGAGGATAAATAGTGGGATCTTTAGGGTGTGGTGCATGTTCACATGAAGAAATAATAAATTTTAATCAACACCAAATATCACCATGAGGGTCATCTATATGACACAATTCATCTCAACCTTATGAATGATGTAGATGTAAGTGAAAATTTCAAAGTCATTGCCTACCAAAAGTCCCATCTCAAGATCAACCTATACTTAAAAAAAGATTAACTCATCCACAACAACCTCTAGTGAAACTAGTCCCTCAAAATAATATCCTTAAAGGTATATTAATAAATGAATTTATAATTCAAAGAAACCCACCCAATAAATACTACAAAGATTCCCAATTTATTCCACTACTCCATTAGCCTCAACATCAATTCCACCTAAATTATTTCCTCAAGTAAGCCAATAGGCTACATGTTCCCTACACTTTGAAATAAATTTAGAGTTTAGTCTAGTTAGGTACTAGCCTATGGATTCCCTTGAGGTTCCTTCCACAACTACTTGTGTTTCTTATTTACCTTTTTAACTAGCCTAGGCTTATCCATTATGATATGACTTTTATAAACTCAATATTTATATAATTAAGAGTTTACTCTCACTTTCTCTTTTTTAAGAACCTATAAAGTTTCAATCTCTTTGAGTGTATGACTTAAAGGGTGAATTAATAATGGGTTGGTTATACTATTAATTATTTTAAAGATTTTTGGTCAATTTTATCATTTTTTAAACCCATTAAAAATCTTACTTAACCAAATCCCCAAGAAATATAACCTTGTTTAAAAAATTCCAAAAAATGTCTCCTTTCAAATATCCCCCAAATAATCAAGTAGTTTGTCTCTATTTTCTTAATAGTTCATCTATGATGATATTTTTAGAAAGGATTAAACACATATTATACAATTAAGTTGGCCTAGCTAACTTAATTTGAGGCCTAACAATAACTTTATCTAACTAACAAGATCGAGTTGAACTATTTTGTTAGCTAAAATTGTGAAAGGTTTAAGGATTATCAATTTCTATAAATAAAAGGCTCATTTCAATCAAATAAAGAGGAACATTAATTTTCATACATTATAGTTTATAATTCTACTAAATCTTTATTTGAAGGAGCCATTACTTAGAGTTTGACTTAGAGAGAAGATAACTTGTCTTGTGGGAAGTCTTGGGTGAAAAGTATGAGTATTTTAGATGATGATTTATATATTTTGATCCTTAAAAATCCATAAAAACCTATCAAAAATCACCACTGGTCAAGGGAGAGATTGAGACTCGACAATTTCATGCAAGGTAAGTATTCTTAACTCTTCCTATTATAAATAGATATTATATAAATAATATGTGCTATGAGTGTATAGATCCTTTCTTAGATTACCATTATGATTAAACTTAGTATATATAAATGGTTTTATTTTCTTTCCACCTTTCAATTTAGGCTATCTAGGTAGCCATTTGCATAATATGATCCATTGGTTTTTTTATGTTTAATCATCCCCTTTGTGTCATAATATTTGGTGAACACTATATTAGTTTTATTTTACATACTTAGACCTAGATAGGGTTATCACATAGTGTAATTTTCCTATAGGATTTATAACCCTCTCCTTTGGAGTTGTATGGTAAGAGATGCCTTGGTTAAGGTTAATAGATCCAATTTGGTCATGCTTACAATATAAACATGTATTCTAATGGATGTTAGTTGATTACCTTATTTGATATTAGATTTAATAAGTCATATAAGATTTAGATTTATATTAATTTATTTAATATATTTTGGTGAACCCAAAATGAATCTAACCTTTGCATATTTTTAAGTTTTCATTTATAGTCAACTAGATAAGGCTAGTCAATTTAGTCTTAATATTTGTTTACATATTCAAGATCTATAGTTAACTAAATCATGTTGGTCAATCTCATTTATTCCTCTATTTTCAAGTTCTTTTTCCACATTAAACTACATGGAGCTGGTTGATCTAGTATTTTCCCTCTATTTATAGGTTTTATTTCTACAGTTAACTAGATTAAGCTGGGTGATTTACTCTATATTTATATTTCTAAGCCTAGGGTTTAAAGTGGACAAGATCATGTTGGTCAAGTTGGTTTTTTATTTTAGATTGTAGGTTTTCATTTTCAAATTAAGCCACACTAGTCTAATTAGTTATCTTTATTATTTTTTGGATTTCTCACTTACAACCAACTAGATGGGGTTGACTAATCTAGTGTAGTCTATCATTTTTTAATTTTTAGACTTTTGAAAACTAGATTGGGCTAGTTGATGTAGTTTTATTTTACCACTTTAAATTTTTAAATTTATAATAGAATAAACAACCCAGTTGATCCTATTTAATCTATGTGTTTCTTTCAAAAAATTTCCTCTACAAGACTCAATTAAGTTTGAATAATATAGTTAGTAATCAAAATTTTAACATTTTT
The DNA here is from genome assembly GCA_037957365.1 of Torreya grandis. NCBI lineage: Eukaryota > Viridiplantae > Streptophyta > Pinopsida > Cupressales > Taxaceae > Torreya > Torreya grandis. The sequence continues at coordinate 905,436 of JARHVA010004299.1, forward strand.
AGCTAACAAACTAAGTGACCTAGTCAATTTATTTATATTTTATAGGTTTTATTTTGACAAGATTCACCCTTTAATGTTTTGTGAATTTGTTATTTTTATCTTTTAGAAAAATTAGTCAAACTTTTCAATTTGTAGACAATCTTGACTAGTTTTTAGTTCCATAAAATTATATCATATAGTCAATTAAGTCAACCTAGATGAATTAGTTATGTGTCAATTTTATTTTCCAAACAAAATAAATTAACTTTGATTGTGTTTTTTAATGGTATGTTTTCACAACAAACTAGATTACCTTGCCTAAATATGTTATGTTCAATTTTTCAACTAGATCAACCTGGTCAATCTTATTTTGTTTATTTTAATTTCAACATAAGTAAGGTAATTCAAATTCATTTCTTAGTAATTAATATAAAATTTTATTTTAAAAATGTTTGATACCTATTTATTTAATTTTTTAAAAAATGAACATTGTTTTTTGATAATTACTTTTCATCTTAAATTCCACTTTGTATTGATTTCTCTTAAATCTATGTGTCAACAATTTTAAAACTACTTAGCTACTATCATGAAGGATTACATGATAATATTTTTATAGTCGTTATCTATCACTTATAAATATTTTGGCATGAGGGGTTTACCCCAAAATACATAACAATAGTATATGTGGATCAAAATCAATGTTTTATTATTTTAGAGCAGTTTGTCTTTGGCTTATGATTCACTTAGTGTAGCTACTATTTCCTTGGCATCTTTTAGTAATTATCATTTTGCCCTCTTCCTTCTTTGGGTCCCCTTTTTGAAATTTTTCCTTAGTATTGGCCTCCATCTACTTTTTTCATGTGGTAGCCTAATTCTCATCTATCTCAAAGAGGCTCTCATTTCACTCTGGTGGAGCACCAACTTGACATGGGTCTACTACTCTTTAAAGCCTTTTAATTTTGGGTTAGATTTCTAAGAAATTATATTAGCCAATCAGTAAATAAATAGGGCCCACCAATCCATTTTCTTGATGAATGTGGTTTCAACACAAGGTGCCCTCATGCTTATTTTTGTAAAAAAATGCTTGACTTTTCCTAAGAAGAGCATCTTCCTGACACATTGCACCCCCATGCTCAACCTTGTCAAGGAAGTGCCCAACTTACCTAAAGAAGCATTGGTTTGATATATGTCATTACCATGCTTATCTAATATCCTTTTTAGTCTATCATAATTTGGAGTAATGCCATTGGCTAGAGAAGATTAATGGGGACCTAGCAATTGGTTATAATAAGGAGTTAAGCCTCGACACTTGTTGTCTTATTGCTCATCAAAGGTCAAGAATTTCCTATCAGATAAAGGAGTTGTGTTATTAGCTAAGGCAAATGGATAATTTTCCATTAAAACATAGTAGAGATAGCTCTAGAGATATACATGCAGCATCACTACACCACTCTTGAGCATTGTGGACTTAAAAATATAAAGTGTTTGCACAATATTTGGGATCTAGAGACTAACTATATTCATGAAATTGAGTTCCTCATTCAGTTGCAATGACATCATCATGGGTGTGAGTACTAGGATTTCAAGGTGTCATTCTCATGAAGTAGACTCATCCCTTTTAAAAGGGGATGGTTACCAATGTTACTTATATTAGATATTGTTGTATAAAACCATTTTTAATAGAATAGAGGTAATAGAAGTTAATAATTTTATCATTATTTGACCTTAAAAGGTGCCCCTCATAGGTGTGACTAGATGTTTTCTATGTGCCCTTAAGGCCTTCTATATTCATTTTTCCATCTAATAATGACGAGGATGTGATATTCTGTGTCAATTTGCATGGGTAGCTATCTATATCTATTATTTATTTTATTTTGATTTTATAGTATAGATCTTTGCTTTCATTATAGATTTTAATTCATGATTTATGGTACTTTATGATCTGTAGTGTTTAAAGGTTTGATCTATTTTATGAAATTATAGTCTATGTGTTTTAAATATCTAGGCACATCACCTTAGTTATTTTTATTTACATTTCTCTCTCCCATTTTCACCCCTAAATTTGAATGAAGAGTTGGATTCTAAAATCCTAGATGTTGCTTCACAAAATCCATTTGGTCCCACACTTATAAAGCTTCCCATAGGAGGTTGTTCAACCTAGAGAAAAAAATTTAGGCATCAACAATTTTTCTTTTATGGCACTCCTGGTTAGAAGTCAAATCATCTAGGACCCCAAGTTTATGAGCCAAAGTCCTATAATAAGGTTAGAGACAACAAAGAATCTAAAATTGCTAACACTACCTTTAAGAACTCTAATTCAACAAAAAAACCATAGGGTCTAGCACTACTCTAAAACAATAAATGGATATTCAAGTCCTATTAAAGAACTTCATATCATGGGATAGTGGTAGCCCACTTATCCCTCTAATACCTCAAGCTACATGGGACACCATGCTTAATAATGCCTTTAAGGTGATTACTAAGTTCTTAAGAGAGGATTTCAAGACCATAATGGAACATCTACAAGATGTTTTAAATGTGTGCACTTTACACTATGTCAATTTGTAAAATGTAGCCTTAAGGATACGAGCAACATTTTTCAAAGGATGGGCCCTAGATTGGTATATATCTTTGCCAACCAATTACATCAGTACCTAGGATAACCTAGGTGGAAAATTATTTGATAAATTCAATGAGAAAGTAGACAAGTCATCCCCCTATAACAATTAATAAGCATAAAGAGAAGCCCAAAAAAAACATTATTGATTTCAACACCAAGACTGAAAAAACCTTAAAAAGTATCCCAATAGTGGCTTGACCACATGTAGGCATGGCTATTTTGATCTAACTCAAGGCCATCAATTTAGACATTATAGTTATGATTAAATCATTTGGAGGCTAGATACTATCATATGCTTATGTTCTAGTAGTAAGGTTTGAGAATAATTTGATAGATATGGGGAAGCTACCTCCATGTCCATCGATTTTGATGTTATTGAATATATTAATGACTCCATAAGAATAATATCCAAGTAGCTAAGTAACCCCACCTTTTACGTATGTATATCCACCCACTTATGCAAGTACATCCACTCAATCCTCCCTAGCCATAAAGATGAATGATATGAAGAGTATCTTACAAAACTTCTCCAATGAGATAATTAATCTCAAAAGGTATCAAGATATGCCTTTAAATCCTCATTCTAATAACTACCAAGAATGTAAAGTTTCATACTAACAAAACTAGTACTAGGAGAGATAAAGGTCAAGCCATCAAGCTCTAAATCATCAAGTGCCAAAACACCAAATGCAACCTACAAACCAAATAGTTGTGGTACCTAACTTCTTACATATAGTATCACCTAATACAAATAAATATCTAGTTATTGGCCAAAAAACTTGTCAAATGACTCTAATTTATGGTTATTTCCTTGCAATGATGGTCATAAACCCCAAAATTGTCCAAGGGGAAACCTACATCAAAAGGTTGTCAAATAATGACAATAAGAGAATGCCACCAATTTGGCCTACACATATTAGTATCTGAGGATTGAGAATTTAGTCTTGATGGTAAAAATATAGGGGATGTCCCCAAAATAATAAGAAGAAATATCCCTAGATCATGCACTATTTTCTTGGGTTGAAGGTAAATATGTAGTCTATGTTAGTGAGGTTCTCATGTATAGATCCCCGTGGGTTTAATCAGACTACTACACTCACTCAAATAAAATATTGGCCAAAATCCCTAAAGATATCAAAAGGCCTAAAGTGACCTTTGAGAAAGTCCTGACACCTCATCCCTCACCTTTGGCATACCTAAAGTGGAGTGAGGCAATGAAAAACAAATTAAAAGATCATGAGATCTCAACCCAAGCATGATACAATATGGTAGAATAACTAAAGAGAGTTCTAGGCAACTTCTCCCTCTAGGATGTCCTATTGATTCCTGAGCAAAATTTTTAGCTAAAAGAAGCCTTGGATAAGTAATAAAATCCCATGCAAGGAAAGTTGACTATAGAACCTACAAGGATAAAGGGGAAGGAAGCTAGCACAAATGCACACCCCTAAATACCCTTTACATTCATCAATACCAAAGAGGGGGTAAGTAAAACCAAACCTACCCCATTTTATTTGATATTTATTATTAGAAATAATTTATTTCACATCTCCATGATGGATTTAGGTGTGAGAAAGATGGTGATGCCTAAACAGATAGTAGATGAACTATAATTTAAGTATGATCCATTGAATAAAAGAGTGATGCAACTAAATGGGAAAAAGGTTCAAACTTTAGGGATCATCAGGGATATTCCCCTCACATTATATTCTTGTCCTAGTATTACTATACCACAAGATATTGTAGTGATAAACATGCCACCTATCTTTGGGATATGTTTTTCAATAGACTTCACCACCAAGATAGGTGGGTATTTGTCATTGGATTGGTCTTATCTAATTCTAAGGACCAAGCATCTTTCAAAGTTTAAAGTGTTTTCTAAACCACTTCACCTAAAACACATAGTGGATGAAGCTCTACCAAACTTCAAAGCAATGCATACCTCCTTAAGAATGGATATGCACTATATGGAGATGCTCAAAGGAGAAAAGGTTGTAGATACCAAAAGTCTAGAGGAGGAAGCCCTTGTGAATGAATTCATTGAGAATGACCCATTCAAAAACATTGATGCTAGCAACCTTGGAACCTATGTGATCCAAGATGAAGACTAGGCCATCCTCAAGGTCATAAATATGAAAGGAGATCAGAGCAAAGGGCTTGAAAATGAGTCCATATTATAGACTCTACATTTTGATGGTGTAAAATGCAAGACCAACTCTAGATCTAGCATTCAAATGACATCTCCTTCTTGAGAAGAAACTCTTTGAGCCTTCTAATTTTAGTTTTCATATACAAATAATGATGCTTAATATAAGGTGTTAATCCATGGTCTTAGCATTGCTAAGTGAATGGAAATTAAATGGATGAAGGCATTCAGTGACTCCAAATTATTAGTGAGTCATGTAAGGGGCGTAATGGTTTCAAATAACATATGCATGAGATATTACTACCACCGTATATGGGATCTAATTGAAGCCTTATAATCCTTCAAAATTTATATCATCCCTAGGGATGAAAATGTGAATGATGAAAAAATGGTAATGATTGGTTCCCAATTTCACCCATTGACAAACTTATTCACCAGTGAACAAGTAGTGTGGGTAATCATCAAGCCCACTATCTTAGATCATGACCAAAACTAGTAGGTGTTTGAAAATGATGATCAAATAGTCATGTTACTCCAATAATCATGAAAATTCATGGAGTAACTTCAATAAAAAATTAAATAATATTATAGGTACCAAATCTATAGTTAACTACCAACAAGTTACTGAAGGGCCTCAATACCCTAGAAAGTCTTTTAAAATCTGATGATTCAATGAATAATAAGTAAAAGTTTGACATAGATAAGGGTGTTTATTCTAAGATTGATGTCAAAAGTAGAAGGAAGTTAAAGGTTGGAAAAGAGGTCCCTTAGAAAGATAAAAAGTGGTTGGTTTATTTCTATGAAAAATATAAAGAAGCCATCAGATGGACTTATGATGACTTGAAGGGATATGATTACAAGCTCATTCAACACACTATAGACATAATATAAGGATCCAAACTAGTTTTTTAGAAACAAAGGATATTAAACCTAAATATTGAATCCCTAGTGTCCCAAAATCTTAGAAAAATCATTAACTCTAAGATTATGTACCCAACTAAGCATTTAACTTGGGTGTCCAATCTAGTTCATATGTGAAAGAAGAGCAAATATATCTAGATATGTGTGGATTTTTGGGATCTAAATAAGGCATCCTTGAAGAACCATTACCCCCTTCCCTCTATGGAATATATCCTCTAGAAATTAGTGGGTTCAAAGATGTTTTCTCTATTAGATGGATTCTTTAGGTATAATCAGGTATGGGTAAATGTAGAGGACCAACACAAGACTACATTCACAATAAATTTGGGAACTTTTGCATATGTAAAGATTCCATTTGGCCTCTCTAATATCGAGGCTACATTTTATAAAGCAATGGAAATGGTCTTTAGGGTCCTAATCAATAAGATCATCCTCATTTATCTAGATGACCTCACTATGTTTTCTAAGGAGGACCACTTTGACCATCTAGAGAAGGTTTTCTAAAAGTATTAGAAATTTTAGGAGTCTCTTAACCCCAAGAAATTTGTCTTTTGATTCCTACAAGGCAAGTTGATTGGGTATGTGGTATTCAAAAAAGGGATCACCATCGATCTAGAGAGAATAAAGTCCATCCAAGACTTATCCTTTCTAATAAATAAGAAGGAAGTGCAATCTTTCTTTGGAAAGATTAATTTAATCAGTAGGTTTATATCTATCTTCACAAGATTGGTAAGACTAATTACCCTAATGTTGAAGAAAGATTGGGCCTTCAAGTGGACACTCAAAGGAACAGAAGCATTTGGTGAAATCTAGGATGCAATAGCTACCATGCCCATACTAGTTAGCCCTAACTTTTCAAAAGATTTCATTATATATGTTTATGGGATTAAGCATAGCCTAGTGGGTATCTTAACTTAAAAGGAAGAGGAAGGAATAAATTAGCACCTAATCACATTCTACTCAAGAAAATTGCATGAGTATGAATCCAAATATAATTTCATAGAGAGATAAGCTTTCATCATAGTCAAGAGCCTTAATAATTTTAGGCACTTTTTGGTAGGCAACAAGATTATGGTGTATGTGGCTCACTCCAACATTTACAAATACATAATGGAAGGATATATCACTAAAAAATGAGCCAATTGGATCACTAATATCATAGACTATGACATTGAGGTCAAGCCAAAAAAGGTCATTAGAAGAATCTACAAGTACATATCCTAATGTATAGATGTCCCACTAGAGGAACAATACATGTCAGAAGTAGTCTTACTTAACCAATTTGAGATCGATGAATCTTAGGTAACTAAATAGATCCACTTTGTGTAAACCAATCAATACCCAAGCAACATTGTTATACATAAAATGCATTTCTATAGACTATATGGGTCTAGTTACATGTTGATCCAAGGAGTCTTATTCAAAAGGAACTCTGACAAAGACCTATTCTAATCTATCAAAAGACACTAGACTAAGAAGATTTTCCAAGATATGTACTTCACTCCTACATGTGGCCAACTCTAAAAAAAACCATCACTATAAAGATCATGTGCACAAGGTATTATTGGCCTACCATGTTTTTAGACTACCATAAGGTAGTCCAAAAATACCAAAAGTACCAAAAATACAAAATTTTTATGGGGAAAAGGAAAAATTCATCCATGCCACTGAACCCAATTGTGACCAATCAACCTTTGGTGTAGTGGGGATTATAATTCATTGGGATGATCAATCCCATCTCTAATACTAGTCCTAAGTGGATATTTATATCCACTGACTACTTCATAAGGTGGACCAAAGTAGTCCTATTAAAAGAGGTAATTGAGAATGTGATCCTTCACTTCTTGGAAGAGCTCATGGCTACATTTGGCCCACCTAAGATAGTCATCTCTGATAATGCAAAAGCCTTCCTTAAGTCTAAAATTTTTGAGTTCATGCTCTAGAATGGTATCTTCTTAAAATATTTGTCTAATTACTACCTACAAGGGAGTGGGTTTGTAGATTAAACAAATAATAATATGATAAGACTGATAAAAAAGATGGGCTCTAAATGGAAAAGGGAGTGACACATGCATGTGAGAATAACCTTATAAACAGATTACATCACTCTCAAATAGATCCTAAAAACCTCCTCATATGAACTTGTATATGGGAAAGAGGTAATCATGTTAGTGTCATGGAAAAATCCCACATTATATCTTTTGAAATGAATTAAAATTGTGGAAAATAGAGCAATTGAGGTTAGACTCACATACCTACTTAGACTCCAAGAAGTGAGGGAGAAAGCAAGCGATGAAAAAATCACCTAGTAACAAGTAGTCAAGAAGTGGTTTGATAACAAGTCATTAGACCTAGGATTCATACCCAAGGATTTAGTTCTCAAATATGATTAGAGGGATACAAATATAGGCCAACACATTAAGTTTGACTCTTTCTAGAGAGGACTATTTTGCATCATTAGAACTAGGTAGAGGAATGATTTTGAGTTAGAAGATGATGAGGATAAAGCATTAGAGATCTTGATTAACGAGATTGATTTAAAACATTTTAACTAACTTGCCTACCACCCTCTTGTACATAATTATCTAGTCTCCCTTTTGGTTTATGTGTTTCATTTCCTTTTTTATTATTTCCTTTAGCTCTATTTCCATTTTTGTTTCTTTTTCCTTTAAATAACTACCATTCTTAGAAGTGGCTTGTCTAGCCACGATGCATCCTGACCCTATTCCTCCCAAATATTCAAAAACTTATCTAAAATATGGTTATCTAATTATCTCACCTACCATTAATTTTAGATGCTCCATTTTTCACAACTTCCCATAATGATCACCACAAATCTCTTATGAGTGGCTCTTCAAGCGTATGTACTTCCCCTATCATTTATGGGGCACTCAATTTCAAATTTTCTATAATGAGCCCACTTGGTAGCATTAGTGTATAAATACCCTCAACTCATCTAAGCCAAACACTTTATTTATTAAGATCCTTAAGAGCATCAAGCAATTTAAAAGACCATAGAGAGCCAATCCTAGAGTTGAAAATAGAGGTGAGCAAAGAACTGATAATCCAATACATCCCATAAGATAGAGAGTGGTTTTGGAGTAAAATTATCAATAATAGAGGCTTCTACATCTTCATCAAGAAGTGAGAAGCATCCCACAAGATTGAGAGCCCATGGTTTAGGTAGTATGGGATACCTTACCCTTAAATAGTTTGTAATCCTATGACTTTCCTCCCATTCAGGAAAAAGAGAAGTTGTTAAACATCAAGAAGGCACCCAAAGAGAATTGTTGGGACCAAACATTATTCACTAACTTCATAAATCATATCTTTGACCCCAATATGGCTAAGAATCCAAAAAATTTGAGAGAGCACACCCATGCCTAAATGATTGAAAGGGTCTAAAGGGAGGAGTATTATTATTTTGGATGTATGATGTGGGACTACATGTTAACAAAATAAATGGTGCCTTATGTTATTCTATGCCTAGATATTTTTCCCTTTATGTGTAAAAGTGGGATACCAACATTAGCATAATTGATGGAATTTCTTATTAAAGGGTAAAAACTAGTGCAGGTTGCATTAAAGAGATGCTCTAGGTATCAAGAAACCCCAAGGCTAATATATAGTAGAGATAGCCTTTAGAGTGTTTAAGACTCTTGAGTCCAAGATAAGGTGCACTTCCTTAGACTTTTCCTTAATTTAAACATCATGGAGATGCCTCCTCTACCCATCCACTTAGTGATCTATCCCTCATAGTAATTGAAGAATAATGTATCCATGTTGGCCTTCATCTTGGGAATGGACTCCAATGACAACATTGATGGCTTTTAGTTAGGGTCACTCTTCCTCATGACCATAGTGGAGAAAGGATAGGGGTTTAGGATGGATTTTTAAAAATCCATCACCACATCTATGAAGGATGAGCTAGATAAATTTTTTATAGTGGGTACCTTTTAGTACTCATCCTTCCTCTTGAATCTCATTTTGTACCAACATTCCTAGTTCTTCTCTTCATACCTCAATCTAAATTCATCTAACATAGAATTTTTATCTAATGTGGTGACCCTAATAACTATATAGACCTACATCATATCTATCACCAAGGAATACTACAAGTTATCAAAGTTATTTATGACTCTACTTATCATCAACCTTAACAAAAAATCCCTTTCATTCATAATGATAGATGAGTAGTGTTCATGGCTCATTGGGAGTAAGGTCCTAGTCAACTAATTATGGGGAACCCATTTTACATTCATCTAAGTACATGGTATTTAGGGAGAAACCTTTTGGCTCTTGCATATGATAATAAATAGGACCTTATACCTAGAGTTGGATCACCAACTCGATGTGGTGGACTACATCTATAGAGAAAAGAAGAAGAAGGTTTACATGATGTCCCTTTCAAAAAATATGATGTCATAATGGTAAAGATGAAGTAATGATGCCTACTCATGGCCAAGTTTTCAAATCTTGGACTTGATTTGATAGGTGATAGATGGAACTATGATCAAATAGATACATAGCATCTTTGAATATTACCAATGCTCCTAAGCATCAGACCCAACCATATCTAGAGTAGAGGAAGTCACCTATGGAAGACATCTTCCAAAATTATGTGGATATATCTTAGATCTCATTAGAGGCCCTCAAACCATGGGATTCCTTATATGATGTGGTATAGGCATATGACCCATCTTAGATATTGTCAAAGGGGATGAAGAAGAAACTCACCCAATTAGATTGGAATGAACAAAAGATAGCTACATTTATAAAATATAGGTATGAAATCACTAAGCCATACTCTAATTATCATGATGAATACATAGATGAGACCTTAAAAAATAATTAGGACAAGAATCATCTAGAGGAGGGTTTAGTGGAAGCAAAATCCTCCCCTATGATAGTTATAGGCAGAAGAGAAGAAGATGAAGAAGAAGAAGAAAGAGATGCCCCTAGGCAAGGAGTAAGGGTTTTATATAAGGAGGTTAAGGTCTTAGATATTTTCAAGCCTTTAACTTAGACACATCTCCTATACCCATATCACATAGCCTTGTAGCAGTAACAAACCCCCTCTAGCTACCTTGTGATTGGTTCACTCCAATACAAGCAGTCTGAGGCATGCAAATCTAACACTCCACTAGAGTTTTCACAAAAGAAAATTTTCTTGATAGATCCCATTATTTCCACCTTTAACTCCCTCATTTCTTCCACATCTCCATTCACCACCTTGCCTTAGGTTTCAACACTCTCTACTACCCAACCAATTACTTCCCTAGCCTACTCTCCTCTATGTCTTCTCAACCCACTAATAAACTCTCACCACTTTATTCTATAGTCTCGATCTCTTACCTTATGCCTTTCCTGACCCCTCCACCTTCATCATCCACCTAATCCTCCATCATGATTAAATTTTCATTCACCTCACCCCATGGACTCCCACTTTTCTCACCTTCCACCCTCACCCTCTATTCACTCACCTATATAGGGACAAGTTCCATTACTTCATATAAATAAGTGACCATTTCATTCATGTTGTCATAGGAAATCCCTTTCATAATAGAGAGTATTTAAGCACAAAAATAGTACTATCAATATATGGACTCAACAAGGGGGACCTATAAGGCCTAAAAGGAAAGTTAAAGGGGGAAGTAGGCTAGCGCCCTTACACAGACTCACATGTGGTCATTCTATGATCTTGCATATCAATATCTCATGATTTATCATCTAGACCCCCAAGTAGTCAAGATCTAAGAGCATATATAGCTAGTGTAATATCTTATACAAGCTATCAATCGAAGTATCATCTAGGCTAGACCCACTGACATAGTCAAGATGATGGAAGAAGCATAGAAGTTTGTAATAATAGATACATCAAGGTAACCTAACAGCTAGAAAAAACCAAGCTATAACTCACCAAAGGTGAAGTCTATATTTGACCACCTCACTATTAAGTCTAAGGCCAAAGACACAAATCTCAATAAATTAAGGTTTGACTTTTAGAGCTACGTCTCTATTGGGAACTTCTAGGAAAAAGTAAATATATGAGTGGCTATCAAGACCAAGATTTAGGAAAGATAAACCTAACTTGCATAGACCTACCAAAAGATCTCATATTCTAATCAATATTTTTAACAATTGTAGTAGTAGTCATGATAGGAATCCTTAGTCAAGGACTAGGAAATTGAGAAACTAAATAATGACCTTACCACACATTAAAAATCCATATAAATCCTCCCTATGGTCGAGTAGCTATAAAAATATTACTAGGAGAGGATCATGGGTGTGGATACAAACATAAATCTAGCCCTCACCTTCATCATAGAATCATAGAATCTAAGCTCATAAGTGAGCACTTCCATTGATCAGGTCATCACCTTTGTATCCCCTAAGGTCTTAGATTCATAGCTCCTTATCCAAAATATTTATACCACTTCATATGAAACACTTTAATCATTATGGGTGGATTATCTAAGGTAGGTGACAACAAAACTACATGAGTTTTTTTGCTGCAACAAGGTATCCAATAAGTATAAGGCCTTTCTTAATGCCTTAGAGTAGGTGGTCTAAGATAGGTGGGGACACATTGAATAACTAGTCCAACTAGGAATCCCCTCCCCTTTCTTAGAAGATAATAAAATCTTCCCTAAGGACCAAATCAAAATTCTATTAGAACAAAAGCAGAATGACCAAACTATTTTTGTAGCTCTCGATTAGTCACCTAGTGTCTTTGAAGTGAAGAATATATTACATCTACTCACCTATCTTGAAATCCTAATGTTGGTAGTTTTTTATGGTTTAGAAATCATCTCCTTTAAGGAGATTATTTAATTGGATAGAGCCTTTGAGGCTATTAGGAAGAAGACCTAACCCAAGGATGAAGAGTGGGCACCTTGGTAAGCAGCTCTTACAAAATTGTAGTTTATCAAACCTTCCTGCTATTTTGAAATTTTAACCCAATTGGTCTATGCACAAAACTTTTTGGTTATCTCATTTTTAGGTAGATGTCCCTATGAGTTATCAAGAACTATAGATTGAAATACACATTTTGTTATTTTAGAGTATGTCATTTTTGGCTTTAGACTCACTTGATGTAGCTAATATTTCCTTGCCACCTTCTATAAGTTATCCTTTTACCCTCTTCCTTCCTCAGGCCCCATTTTCAAAAAAAATCCTAAGTATCAGCATCTATTCACTTCTTCCATGTGGTAGCCTAATGCTCATCTAGATTGACGAGACTCTTATTTCAATCTAGTGGAGCTCCAACTCAACATTTGGTAGTTATATACATATATTTTTTCAAACTTTTAGTGATTATTGACACTTTGTATCTTATAAGAACCTATCGAGTCTCAATCTCTCTAAGTGAATGCCTTAATGGGTACACCAAGAAAGGGGTGGGTAGACCATTGGTGCTTCATAATATTGTTGTCCCTTTTTCCACTTACCATCTACACACTTATCTTCTAAAACTATTGACCCTAAGCTTATTCTTCTTAGTCCTACCTACTCTGATATTTTTACTCTTTCCATCCTCTATCTTTTGCCTTAACACCCTTTAGATAGTTGATTGTACAAGGTTGACTGGGTTGACCTGGTACAATTTAGGGGTAGTTTTCACTTTCTTTGTTTATTAGCCTTTTGGTTGACCTAACTCAAATATAGTGATTTATCCCTAAAAACATAGTGGATCAACCCTGTACAACTAACATTCCTAGGATTATTTAGGCCAAGATCCACCTCTATATAGATGTTCATTTCCCACCATTTCATAAGAGAAGAATTATTAGTGAAGAAGTGTGAGTGAAAATCTGATTATTGACCATTTTAATTGATGAATAAAGCTTAGGGTTCCATAATTTCTTTGGATATATGGATCTTGTATTATGGATAATTATTTTGGATAATTATATAGATTATGTATATTAGAGTTGATTTATCTTGGTTATCCTTACATAGAAAACAATCTCTTGCAAAGAACCTTGACCAAGGGAGAGATTGAGGATCAACAGGTTCATATTGAAAGGTAAGTATTCCTTAATTTATTTCTCCTTTATAAGAGTAAATAGATAGTGTATTTTTATTCTTCTCCCATATATTAGGATTCTATATACATTGATGTGAGTTTATGTCTTTTAATAAATGTTTAGTCTAGTTTATTTTTTTATTTCTAACCCCCACTTTGTGCCACAAGATTTGGTGTGCACTAGATTAGATTTATTTTATTATTATTAGAATAAGTGAATAATTTAAACCTTAGAAATCTATTAGGGTTGTGTGATTGTGTTATATTGTAGGATTTGGAACCCTTCTTAGCATGATGTGTTGTGACAAGTGATCCCCTAATTAGGTCTAGTGGATCCCCACATTGGTCATCCTCCTACTTAACAACTGTATCCCCAATCATAAGATTATGTATGCTCTATCTTTTCTAAGATAGGATTTATTTATAAACATGATGAATTTATGATTCCATACAATCTAGTGAACCTGATGTGAATCCTATCCCACCACTAGTTGGAATGTCTTCATGTTTCCATTTTTATTTCTTTTCTTGTTAGTATTAGCTTTCACTTTAGCTTCACCTTCATATTCCATTCTGGTGAACTGCATGTGAAACTAACCCTTTCATGTTTTCTTTCACTTTTTCATTCTTTTATCCATTCTTTTGATCATAAATTTTGACATACTAGATTGATTGCATTGACCTAACTATTTTTATCTATGCATAGGTTTCTAGGAATAGGAAATTAGATCAACCCATTTGACCTAATACAATTTTTTAGCCTTTGTGACAACTATTTCAACCTACTAGGTCAACCCAATCATCCCTTTATAGTTTTAAAACTTTTTCATAAGGTTCCTATACAACTTGATCAATTCTATCAACCTAGTTTACATGTTTTTCAAGCATACTTCAAGGTTATTCATCATCAATATTTCTTCATTACATATCTAATCCACTAATGTTCCTTTATACCTCTTTGTTTCTTTCTTTTCTATCTTTCCTTTCATATTTTTTAGTGTTTAAAATTTCCCTTGAACAGTCAGCTAGATTGACACTACCAACCTAGTTCCATGTTATGCATGTTGTTTAAAATAACTAGATCGACACTACTGACCTAGTTCATTTTTAAAATTTGCCTTTGAAATATAGGTTTGACCTTATTCTTTATTTTTTACATATAGTGTCAACATTATACCTTGTTTCAAAGTTGGAATTAACCTCATATAGTTGTTAATTAATTCACACTTTCTTTTTCTATTGTTTTCATGCTTAGAATAGTTCACATAGTCTAATTAGGGGATTTTTAATTAATTGCTTAGTTTAAATATTTCTATTTTTTGTACACATGAACAAATCACAAAAACATATACAAGCACTTTAACATTTTTTATACCCTAGGCAAACCTTCTTGGATTTCATCACCAAGGGGGAAGTTGACTTGATGCTCTAGTCAAGTATAAAGCATGGTTGATGGTATATAATTGCTAAGCACCCAATACCCTTATAACTATCATGTATGAAGTGAGGGGGTAGGAACCAATATTAAACCTATATCATTGCCACTATAGTCCCTTTCAACCCAAACTACCTGAAACCATCTTTAGATTGTTATCTAGTACCTTTTTTATAGCTAATTTCCAATCACATTTAAAATCATTTTTAATAATCTAATTAACATTAAAGTTGACCAATTAGTTATCTTTAATTTTTAAGTTGTTTAGTTTCTCTTTGTTTAATTTTGTGCATAAAATCTTGCATTATCCAATGTTTTTACAAGATTTTTCTTCATGTGTTTCAATTATATTGGCTAGCATTAATCTAATTAGCTATCTATTTATTTTTAGTATTTACTACTTTTCATTACTTATAAATTTATCTTGTTTCATTTTTCAATTTGTCTTTAGGCTTCTTAAATTCCCTATTTACTCTACTAGATTAACCTAAAAGACCTAGTAGCTTTTTTACCTTTTGTACACTATACTAGGTTGCCCTAATTGACCTTGTATAGTTTTACAATCCTTGTTTATATACTAGAACAACCTAGTCAACCTTGTCTAGTTACAATCACCTCTTTGACATTTGCTTTCTCATCTCTCTTATTTTCCCTTCATCATGGAATTTATGTTGGATAATGACACTAAGTTATAGTCAACAAAAATGATGAATCTTGCCAATCTTAATAGGGTCTCCCATAGACAACATAGGTCTCCTATTTTGGATGCTAGTAATGTCCATATTACAACTAGCACAATGAATTATGGGACCCCTCCTCATACCTCTTTGAAACATAATCCTCTTTTATTAGAAGACCAACCCGAGTTAGAGTATACTCCCAAAATTCTTTTATTTATTTCTAAATTTCCTCAAGTTAGGAGAAAGGATACTTCTACCATTTACATCCACATGATTAGTGGTCAAACCAAAGAGCATCATTTGCCTAATCCTATATTCAATATGGTATTTGGAGATACCACTTTATTTGGTTCTCAACCTCTTCCTTCAATTTTTATTCCTTCTTATTCCATCACATCTTCTTCTCTAACCCCTTCTACTTCCATGCCTATTATCTCAACTAACATGGTAGGTTATACCTTTAGTAAACCTCTCATAAGGTCCACTATCCTTAAATCTTCCACTAGTTCATTATTTACTACCCAAGGCAATCATGCTTCTAATTCTTCTTCCTCTCAACCATTCATTAGTCCACCTTTTGCTTCACAATGAAATTTTTCCACTAGTGCCTCATATTCTCACAATCTTTTCAAGCTCATATTAACACTAATATTGGTACCAATACCAATTATAATACTTCTAATGTTAATCAAACACATCATTTTTTTTTTAAAACTCTCAATCAAATGAATACCTTTCAAGCTCATAACACAAATCAAATGATGACAATGCAAAACCACTTTCTTAATCTTCATTCTCATCTACAAAAAATGGCTTGGGGTACACATAAATAGAATGTCCCCCCTCCTCCTCTTCGATATTATCAAGGTAATCTCATTCCTCAATAGCCTTTAGTCAATAAAACCATCAATCATCTAAAAAATTAACCTCTCACTACTCAAATTTCCAAAATTGATAGAGGTGGTATAACACCTACAATTTCCTACAATGGGTCAACTAATCCCACCCTTCACCTTAAAAAATTTGGAAATATTCACAAGGATTTGGTTAAATTAAACACCTTTGCCACTACCAAGATCCTATTCAAAACCCTCATGGGTGATGCCTTGGACTAGTACAATCAACTTAGAGCTCATTCCATTTCTAGTTTGGAGGACTTAGTAAATGCTTTAGTTCAAGAATTCCAAACTAATAATCTTCCTAAAAACACTTTGTCCCATTTCATTATTTGCAAACAACATGAGAATTGAATTTCCCAAGAGTTTGTTAAGAGATGGAAGAGTTTGTCAAAAAAATTGAACATAACATGGTGGATTCCAATATTTTTCATCTCTTTACAAATGATCTCTTTCCTAAAATTCAATATTAACTCGACACTCTCTTTCCACATACCTTGGAGGAGGATATTGACCAAGTTAAAATACAATATTTCCTAATGCATCAATTTGAGACACTCTAACCTTATACAAGTCCTCATTTACTACTTAAGAATAAAAACCACAATATCACCAATGATGGTGTTACTGATTCTTATGAAACCATTCACAATGTTCAAGATATCATTCCTAACCCTTCTTCAAAACCAACTCCTTCTCAAAAATATACTAATCCTCATTTATCTTCACCCAATAACATCAATGTTCACAAACCTCTATCCTTAAATAAATTACTTAAGCATCTTTAGAGGCCTCTTCCATGAGAACTTGACCCTACTCATCTTATGAGATCCTAGTATGATCCTAACAAGTTTTGTTGGATTTATGATAGTTGGGGTCATTCTCATGAGACCTATAGACAACTTCATAATTTAGATATGGATTTTATTCTTAGACCTAATTTTGATCATGATTCTATTATCCTTGAATGTCAACAAACCTATGAGATTTATTTTAAGGACTATAGATTTAATTACAAAACTCAAGCCTTGAATCAATTAAATGATCATTTGGCTATCTATAAGGATCCTTTACCTAGTCATCAACCTATTGAAGAAAATAAGGACAAGCCCACCCCTTGCACCAATAATGTAGAAAGTCTTGTTGAACCAACTTCCAAAGATAATTTTGTTATCATGACTAATATGTAAAGGTTGGTCGTTTTCATTGATTCCTAACCTATCTATACTCCTCTTTACCATAAGACATATCATGTTATCTAGGTTTCTTCTCTAACTAATTTAAATGAGTTGGGGTAAGAAGATATTATCACTTTTGATGATATAGTTTTTTATTCCCCCTTGAATAACACATCCCATTCTATTTCTACCACTCTTCCATCATCTTCCAATGCTAATGATGATCAATATTCTACTAACGCTTCTTCATCTCCTTCTTAAAATAAAATTTAACCAACTAGTTCATCATCTTAAAATGATTTACCACCTTGTTCCAAACCTTCTTCTTCTTATTAAAAAAATTCTAATGGACTTTAGCTCCTCCTTTTTAGGACCTCCTTAACCATTATAAACCTATATCTAATAACCTTCTTATGGCCTATGATGAGTGGGATCCCAATGTAGATCTCACTAATCTCCCATATTAAATTCCATTAGTTGAGCTTATGAGGACTTCCCCATGTCATAGAAATCATCTCATGCAGTTATTATTTGATATGAATGTCCCTCATCCTCCCATCATAGGATGGGAGGTAGCTTTATCTAATTTTTAAGATAGTATTTAAAACAATGTGAAGAGATGTATATCAACATTGATGAAACTATAGACACTTCTCTTTCTCTATACTTTCCTATCACATCTATGATTCTTGATGAGATTATGCTTCATGAAAAGAATCCTCCCTTATTTATTAGCATCCAAATAGATGATATTCAACTTAAGTGTGAATTTATTCATAAGGGTTACAACACCTGCGTTATTTATCTAGATTTCATTAAAACTCTTAGATATTCAAAATACAATCTCAAATCTACTACATGTAATATATGCCAAGGATATGATAGAATGCAAATTATTCTTCTAGGTTGCATGTGGCTTCCAATTACCATCCCACCTATCACCATCCATATGAAGTTGATGATATTTAACTTCCCACTTTCTTATAACATCTTGCTTTATAGGTCATGGACTCATTGCATGAGAGTTATCACTTCTTCCACCTACAAATATGTTAAATTGCCTCACAATGGAGCCATTTATAGGATTCAAGGTGACACTAACCCTTAAAATTTTGAGAAATTACAAGATCATGGTGTCTTCAAGATTCCTACTTTTTAACCTTTGCCAAATGTTCCATTCCATGAGTCTTAGCATCTCAAATTTCCTATTAATTCAACCCACCGTTACAATGGGCATCCTGAGCTCATTGGTAACATTCTTCTTAATCTTTTAGATTTTTATGATAATGAACCCAATGAGATTAAATTAAAGCTCAAAACTTCCAATCTCTCACCTCATCTCATCTTGATAATTTATTATAGGCTCATTCTCACAAACCTCTTTGTGATGACATTCTCATAGTCTTAACTAAGACTAGGGATTATATTCACCATGCTTAATTAGATGACAAGGTTATCCTTACCTATGTCATTGATCTTCAAGCCTTGGATTATGATGATGGTTATTACTTAAATGATCCATTATTAGGTGGTCTTGTCTAGGCTCATGATGTTGAGATTATCTATTATAGTTCTTATTTACTTGAGTCTTTTTTTGCATCTCAACATATTCATTAACTTATAGTTCATGATTTTTGCATTTTCCCCCTTTATCATAGGGTAGAGATGACACCAACACCTCGAGTTTCTAAGGAGATACATAAAACTATACTCATGAATCATGCTATGATTATGCCTTACCATTTTACTAGGTACCCTAACCCTCATAGCTAGTTTACCCCTGAGGTTAGTGCAACTCTCCTTAGACCTTAAGTAGATCCTAATCCTCCCTTATTAGAGATTGATATAGTTTAGCATCTTCCCATGCTTTCTATAGTTTATCTTATTTCTGATCCTACTGTTGTTGAGCTTACCCTTGCTTTCAATGTTATCACTCCTCCCACTAAGTCTAGTTCTATTCCTTCATTGTCATCACCCTCCTTTGTGATGGTTTGATTCCCTTGCCTAAGATGGCTCCTCTACCCACCAAATGGGTCGATGAGTTCTCTTTGGCTTCTTAGAATCCAAATTTACCTCATTTTTTAAGTATTAAAACCATTCATAAGCATATCTATTATTTCCATGAGATAGATAATAATTCTTCCACCCATTATCACAAGTTACAATATTATCTTGATACCTTGCATCCTTATTCCCTATCATGAAACAAATCCATACCTCCCTTCAAGGTACTTACTAAGTATATGCATAAGTATGGTGAGGTATATTTTTTATGGCATATATGTGTCACCCATCACACTTATTATTATTGCATCCTACAATAACGTCTCAAAAATCACCTTATAGCCATTCTTGAACCTTCTTCTACTCCTCCCATAGGTTGTTCCTACAAGAAGGATCCTCCTTCTCCTATGCTTCCACCTCTAGTAGTTCCATCACCTCCTATGGTCCCTTCACCACCTTCTATTCCTCCACCTATGATCCCTTCACTTTTGGACCTTCCCTCACCTATGGATCCTTCTCCACCCATGAGTCCTTCAACTGTGGATACTTATCCACTAGTGATTCCTTATCCTCTAGTAAAACATGCTCCCACACATTCTCTTCACCAACATTTTCCTAATATTCCTCCTCAACACAATCCTTTGAGCATTCCTACTATTTCAATTAAGAAGATTAGAAAAGAAGTATTTGTTGAGTATTTAATTAAGATTAATGAAACTTTAGTAGTAGTTTAATTATAGATTCATAGAGACTTATTTGACATATTGGATACTGTGTGTGGATATATTTACCATTATTTATGAGTACATACATGGTTATTTCACATTTATGTTAGAATGGACATGTGCTCCAATCTCATTTCTATCTATTATATCATTTAACAATGTGTCAAATTTCTACTTATATATATCATGATTTCTTACTTGTACTATATGTTGCTTATCATATATTTTATCTTTTGCATATGATTATATTTTCTTTATCATTGCTTTCCCTTCCCTTTTTCCTAGAGTTTTTCTCAAAACTCTCTTATATGTATCTTTATGATTATTTTATTTTCTTATCCTTATTTTTTATAGATAATTTGTCATGGTGATTTGGTTATACCTACCATGTTCCCTTTGGTTATTATCTCCCTTTACCATGTGATTAGTTAGTAAACAATCAATCTCATTACTATCTCCTTTCACCCGTTCACTTTGGATTTCCTTTTTCCCTCTTCCTTTATCCATAAACTTAGCATATACATAGTTGAGACCTGAGATTACATGCTAGTTCATTATCAACCCTAAGCTTCTTAGTCAATATTTATCTTTAGTTACTTAGCTTCCTTTATCCTTAGCCTATATCTCATTCATGTGTATCACTATCTCTCTCATGATTGTTAATTCCAAGTCTATATGGAAGAGTAATCTTAAAAAGCCTTCAAAATAAAGTTAAAATACAAATCATTTAAACAAAAGGCAATGATATCAAAAGGAAAAAATATTCTTAAAAATTAAATCACACGAAAAGACATGATTCAAAGCACATCTCTTTCTTTTAGTCAAATATCAAACTCCATAGTTGTTCTCATGGTAGAGTTGAGGCCCTTTTGTATGTGGTAGGCCATTATATTAGAAGAAGAGAATAAAAAATCTTTTAGTGTTACCTACTTTCTCACATAAGTATCCAATCTGCGTAGTAGATCGATGACTCTATAAGGGGCCCTGAATAGTGGGGAACATGTTATGGGAAAGTAGGTCCATTTTACTTTTCCTATACCAATATACCTTCATGATTTGATATTATTATCATGCTTATTTGCCTACAAAGCTTTGTGTCTATATTGAATAGGTTTCCTTTGTGCATAGATGGCCACTAGTCACTTATTGTCTTTTCATGTCCTTAGTATGCCTCTTTCCTCTTAAGATCTTCTCATAAGATGCTTAAGTATTGATTTTTACACTCCTAATATCCCTTATATTTTCTCTTGAGAAATATTGTTTTATCTATTGATCACTACCCTTAAGATTTCATTTGTAAGTTGCATTGTAAGAATGCAGATAGGACCTAACCATCCTCACAAATTACCATCTTTTCCTTCCTATTACCCACATCCTTTATTACCCTATTTTATTATTTATTTCACCATATTAGTGTTCTCTTTTTTGATTTGTAGTGTAAGACCATGGATAGGACCCAGTCTTCCTCACAAAATTTTCCAATACTCAAGTCACCATCCATATTACATGTGTCAAATTTGAGATAAGATTCCATTGATTATTGAGTTACACATCATTTTACATACTTCCCATCTTTATTTCATATGTTTTATGCTCACTCAATTTTTCTTCCATGTTTTTATCTTCATACTTTCTAAGTGCATGTAATATTTCAACCATTTATTCAACTTTTCATACATCCCAACTTTAATTAGTATGACCAATTTAAGACTAATATTTTGTAATTTTTTTCATACTTCCCAACATGATTTAGTATGATTGATAGACTTAATTAATTTGTTTTTTATACCATTTGTGACATTTTACATACCTTCCATTTTATTACTTTATTTGTCATACTTCCTAACATGATATTAGTATGATTTCACTCATTTTAATTTGGTGAAAAAATCTATTATATTGGTTTAAAAACAAATTCTTTTTTACCATCTTGTTTTTACATTTCTTGGTTATTTATAATTAGTCATTTTTTTATTACACATTTCCCATATTGAAATAGTGTGTAGTACATTTTCTTGATTGATTATATTTTTCCAAGTTCGTTTTTCCTATTTATTTTTAACCATGCATGTGTCTTTAATAATGCTACAAAAGAAACCACATCTCATATATTTCCTATAACATATACAATAATATAAATATATGTGATAGAATGAAATATATCCTAAGAATCCACAACATAAACCATAATGAACAATTAGAATTAAACGATGATGATGACATACACATCTAACAACAATATTCCAAAATGATCTATCATATATATATATATATATATATCATGAATTTTATATAATAAATGCAACCATACACAATGTTCCATATCTATGGTTGGGTCCCATCTTATATATTTTATAGCCTATCTATGTTACATACTGAGGCCTCAATCTGACTCCTCCAAATAGTACACTATAAAGAGGCCATTTGAGATCACAATACCTCTACCTATACCTATAGGTGTGCTACCCATATCTATGACTCCACCAGCTAGGTCCCAATCTCTATCATCTATGATAACATATCTATATGTGCAGCTCTCTAATCTACTAGGACCTACCATGCATGTAGATCCCCTACACCCATCATTATTTGTGGATACATCTTCTCTTTCTACACTTGTATATACCTCATTACTTATCTAGCTAGTTTGAACTAGCTCACCTAAGCTAGGGTAGATGGTATACTCAGATCCTCTAGTGTCATGGGGTTGTATGGCTATATAGTCTGATCTAGGATGTCATGGAGTGATCCCCTCATTAGGGATCCCCATCTCTCCTCCTCATCCTCACCTATACCTAAAAAACACCACAATATGGATATTAGATCACTATTATATCTTAAAATGTATATCTATCTATTTATCCTTCACAAAAGAATATACAAAATAATTTAACCATCTTGTTTTACCTATATGTGTCTCAAATCATGTGGTCTCACCATCTATGAAACCACCTAGCACAGTCTCCCCATCTACATGGCCTCCTAGCACCTCCTCTATAGGTCACCTCCTTAGCTCAAATTTGGATGACATGGCTCATGTCAATCTCAACCTCCATATCAGTGGTCTCTCTATCATCTCCTCTAGCTCAACTATATGGTCATTCAGGATGGTAATAGTCTCCACTCTCTCCTCTACCTCCTACATCCATCAAAACCATATACTTAATGGCCATTATTAATATTGATGTATAAATAGTAGTGGTACATCTAGTATCTCTACAACCAAATCCCTATTCCCCTACTCAGTTCCTTATCATGCTCGACTAGTCCATGGTCACACTTAATGTGGCCTCAGTGATGGCTTCACTACTAATGCCCCTAGTCCCCTCCTCTAGTGTGGATCCCTTATGTGTCAATCCCACTACTCAAACATCATTATTGGTGTCATTATATGAGGTAATCCCATCTTCCCTAGTACCAATGCCACTAAATGTGGCTTTCTCTACAAAAAATAATGTCTAACTACCTATGTCCTCTTTATCGCTAGTGAGACTATGTCCTAGCTTGCCCATATAGTGGATATGTGCTCGTATGGCTACCAAAAGATGTTTATACATCTCACTAAATATAATTCTAGCATGTGGGGCATGACCCATGTTACTTGGTCCTTCCTCCATCTCTAAAATTGAGATAACCTATCATCAACTGCATGGGGTAATCCATCTAGTTATATATAATAAACCTTTCATATATCTAATTTATTAGCAATATGATCGATCCTATGGTCCTTTACCCTCTAAATAACATATTTTAGATATCATGTACTAGTTGGACCCAAATGATAGATCCTAGATCATATAGAACTTGATATTCTAATATCATCTTTCTTAAGGCTATCATGAATAATGGTACCTTATCATTTGACTTGTGACATAGCACTTTTTGTGTCACAAGACCTATCAAAAATTTATAGATGTTTAAAATTTTTGATGTATAAACATCAAACATACTCATTATCTTGCCTTTTAATATCATCTCATAGCCTATAATCCCCATGGCTAAGTCTCTCCTCTCCTCTAAGCTATCTGGTATCCCTACGATCACTTATGCTCCTACTATAAGTAACCCTAGGGTGGTATGGACATCCTCTAGCATGATATCCACCTTTACTATATCCCCATCCACCTCCCATCTGATGGTGTTAGTTAATAATTCCTAACAACTGAGGAACATGACTAATAGGTTAGCTTTAAGGGGGATCTGACACATATCTACTATCCTGCCTAGACCTATGGATGATAGTCTAGTTTTATCTCCATATGATAACCTATCTAACAATTTTGGTAACCATGTTGCATCCACAAGTCTCCAAAATATGTCATCCATGTATCAAAGAAACAACAAAGGATGTATCAGTTCCTCCATGTCATGTATAGTCAAAATAAATTCCTTTTACATTTTAAAGCAAAAAAAAGCCTAAAATTACTTTTTTATTCATTTTAGCTTACTTTTAGCTTTCTTAGTCCTTGATATTACTTGGTCATTTTTGGACATTCTATCCCTCTTTCATATTTTTGCATGCTTTTTTGTATCATTCTAGCCCTTTGGTCAAACTAGTTCTACCAAAATTTTCCTATCTTTTTGCTTGGTTGACTCAAAATCTGAGTTAACCACCTTATTTTCCCCTCCCTAGTGCCAAGTTTCTATTCTAGACCTTTCAAACCACCTAGAATCTCTAGTCTAGGCCTTCATCCTATATATTGTATAAGGCCAACCCATACCTATGAGGTCAACATTGTGGATTTTGCTTATTTTCTAGCCTATTGGGTTGAATGGGTTGACCTAGTGCTTTTTGCCTACTGATCCCTTACATTTTCCTTAGAAAGTGTAATTTTCTTGATTTTTGCCTAAACCCTCCAAACCCATTTCTCATATTCCTATTTCATACCCCTAGGATCTAATTTTGACTCATTTGGACATCTATAAATTCTTAAAATTCAAAATTATTAAAAATTCACTTAATTCAATATAAATTTCAAAAACTAGTTTGAGATTCTTAGTTGCATACCTATAGTATACCTGTTGCTACCTCTGGAGCCTCTCCTTGTGTATCATGTCATCTCCTTACCATTATAGCTTTTTTTGTCTCTAGAGATCTCTTTTATTTCCTTTACAAATTAAAATAACAAATGACTTGTCTTTTTTGCTATTTTAAAACACTTTTCAAAATATAAATCTTTAAATTATTATCCTATAGATTCCTTGTTTTACTTTTATCTTTGTTTTTACTCATCTATTTTGAAAACCATATAATTCATTATATTCATGATGAAGTAGATATTTTTTTCCACTGCCATATTTATATTTTCCATAAATTTTGAATTTTAACTATTTTTTGCACTAACTTCTATAGGTTCATCTAGTATTCTCTATATTAGACACCTTCACATTTCTTATAGTATACTTATTTATCTACAAAACTAAGGTAAGTTAAAGGCATGTGTTTTTCAATTCCTTCATTTCATTTATCTTATTTTCTACTTAATTCACCTTACTTATCATCAATGTTGTGTGTTATCATGTTTTATCTTAAAGCAACATCCTATGTTGCACTTACGTGACACGTGATGAGCTTCAAGTGGGGATATGTATACACATAATATTTTCAAATTTGTACTGATTACTAAGACTTTGTATCTTGTAATAACATATCAAGTATCAATCTATCTTAGTGCATGCCTTAAGAGGTTCATTGAGAAAGGGGCACGTAGATCATCAGTGCTTTATAAGATTGTTGTCCCTTTTCCCACTTGTCATCTACACACTTGTCTCCTAAAAACATTAACCTTAATGTTATTATTTTTGGGCCTACCTCCTCTAGTATTTTATTCTTTCGATCCTCCTTTTCTTTCCTTAACACCCTTAAGATAGTTGACTATACTTGGTCAACCCAGTATAGTTTAGGGGTATTTTTCACTTTCTTAGCTTGTTAGCCTTTCAGCTAACCTAGCTCAAAACTAGTGATTTATCCTTGAAAACACATTGGGTTGACTAGGTAAACCTATATATCCAACATTCTTGGGAGGATTTAAGTCAAGATCCACTTATATATACAATTTCATTTCCCACCATTCCATAATAGAAGTATTAGCAAATAAGTGTGAGTGAACATTTATTTGTTGACCATTATACTTGAGGAATAGATCTTAGGGTTCCATACTTTCTTTGAAGATACAAATCTTATCTTATGGATAATTCTTTTAGATGCTTAGATAAATTATGTATCCTAGATCTGATTTATCTTGGTTATCTAATTTAAGAGTTGATAGATAATGAATTTGTATTATTATCCCATGTATTAGGATTCCATATAAATTGGCATGAGTATATGTATTCTAATACATGTTTATTTTAGTTTTTTTTTATTATTTCTAACCCCTACTTTACACCACAAGCTTTGGTGTGTACTAGATTAGCTTTATTATCTTGTTATTATAGTAAGTGAATGCTTTAAAACATAGGATTATATTAGGGTTGTGAGATTGTGTTAGACTATAGGATTTATAACCCTTCTTAGCATGATGTGTTGTGACAAGTGATCCCTTAATTGCGTTTAGTTAATCCCCATGTTGGTCATGTTCATGATTAACAAGTGTATCCCCAATTGGAAGTGTAGGTATGCTCTATCTTCTTCGAGCCAAGATTGATTTATATACATGATACATTTATAATTTCATACAACTCTATACTCCTAAAATCCATTTCTTTTTGGTTTAGATCTACAAGTAGTGTTATGGGCCAATCTGTAATAAGTGGGGCCCACTAGGCCATTTACTTGATGAATGCAGTTTTAAAACATGGCACCCTCACACTCATTTTTGTAAATAAATTCCTAAATTTCCCTAAGAGGAGTGTTTACTTAAAATGTGGTATCCCCATGCTTAGCCTTACCAAAAAAGTTCCCAACTTCCCTAGAGAAACACTGACTCGACATATGTCATCAATATGCTTATCCAAGAGTAGTTTTGGTCTATTAGAATTTAGAGCAATGCTATTGGCTAGAGAATATTAAAGGGGACCCACCATTTAGTTATAACAAGGAGACAATCCTTGATATGTGGTAGACTAATACTCATCAAAGGTCAAGGATTTCCTTTTAGACATGAGAGTTATGCCATTGGCCAACGCAAGTGGATCCCCATCCCCAATAGCATAGTAGAGATAGCTTTGTAAATATGCACATGGTATTACTACATCACTCCTAAGAGTCATGACATTAACAAGATAGAGTGGCCATGTAATATCTAAATTCTAGAGGCTAACTACACTTATGAACTTGATTTCTCATTTAGTTGTAATGACATCATCATGGGTATGAGTGTCAAGATTTATAGGTGTCATTCTCATGAGAGGCCATTTTTCCTATATATTCTAGGTTCATCCCTTTTGGAAGGGGTTGATTACCATTTTTGCTTATATTAGCTATTTTGGTATACTTCCATTTGTAATAGAATAAAAGTAATAGTAGTTAAGTATTTTCTCATTCTTTGACCTTAATAGGTGCCCCTCATAGGTGTGATTAGATGTTTTGTATGTGACCTTGAGGATTTCTATATTCATTTCTCCATCTAATAATGAAGAGGATGTGATATACTATGCTAATTTACATGGAAAAATATCACTATTTTTTATCTCTTTTCTTTTACTTCTATAGTATCAATCTTTTCTTTCATTATAGATATTAACTCATGATTTATGCTCCTTTATGGTTTATACTATTTAAGGGTTTGATCTATTTTATGTAATTATAGTCTAAGTCCTTTAAATATTTTGATGCATCACCTTAGTTTTATTTTTAGTTTTATTTGAATTTCTCTCTCCCATTTTCATCCCAAACTTTTAATGAAGATTCAGCTTCTAAAATCTTAGAGGTTGCTTTACAGACTGTATTTGGTCCCACACCTATAAAGTTTCACATAGGATGTTGTTTAACCTAGATCAAAAGTTTTAGGCATCAAAAATATATATCTAAACTTAGTATTTAGTTTCAATGTACCTCATGATATTTCATAAACACGTAATATTTCCATTTGAATTAAACCTTAGGAATCTAGCCATCTATTTGATCTTGTGGTGTGTCGGTTAGAAATTAGTGCTAAGAAGTTACTTCGAGTTTATCTTTGAAACTAGGCTTAGTGGGATATGGGAATAATCCTTCCTCAATAGTTAACACTCTAAAACATCAGTCCATCACTATCCAACATAAAATCAAGTATCTTTAGAATCTTATAAATAAAACCCTTTTAGTACAACTTCATGATCTTATTTTTTATATAATTAATTAACATCAATTGCTAAAAAATTATAGTTTCTACTTATTACTTGTTATTATCTATTATATTAAAAATTGTATTGACTAGGGTTAACAAAATTATATGTTGTGTGGTAGATAGTTTATTATTTTTTCTTTTTTATTACTACTTTAAAAACTACATAATTGAAATTACTGTTATTTTTTTCTAGAATTAACTAAATCAACTAACATGATTTTATATAATCATTAATTTTTACTACCTATATAGCTAAATAAACCAACTCAAATTAGCAGGTTGTATAGAATCAAGTAAATAAATTATCATGATTTATTATATTCCTTTATTTTTATTACCTATACAACTAAGTAGACTACCTCAAATTAGTAGGCTATCTAGACTAACATTTTTCTTGCATATACAACTAAGTAGACCAATTCAACTTAGTAGGATATTTACACTAACATTTCTCCTACCTATATAACTAAGTCAACCAACTCAACTTAGTAGGTTGTCTAGACTATATTTTTTTTGCTTGTAAAACTAAGTCAACCAATTTGATTTAATACACTATCTAGACTATATTTTTTATGTCTATAAAACTAGGGTGACTAACTCAATTTACTAGTTTTTTCATTCTCTATTTATTTTTTTCATTTCTAACTAAGTTGACCAGCTCAATTTAGTAGTCTTTATGAACTAATACTTGTTCTTGTTTAAACAAATAAGTTGACCATCTCAACTAGGTAGTCTATCCAAATTTTGTTTGTTCCTATCTATACAACTAAGTTTACCAACTCAACTTAGTATGTTTTCAAATATATATTACAATCTCAAATTTGTACAATATAGTACATCATTAATAAAATTGTAATGAAAAATGTCATTATGAATTTAACTACCCCTCCTAAAAATATTTTATCTTGTCTTTGATATACTTCAAGAGAAAATCTTAATGTTATTATCATCCATGTGGCCACTAAAACCAAAAACTATGGATCACCACCTCTCAATAATTTGGATCCACTTAATTATCCTCTAAAAATGCCTATTATTGAGGATGATAGTGATTTCAAATATATTTATAAAATCATACTCTTCATAAATTAAAACCCCTAAACTAAGACAAGGATCCCACAATTATTTACAATCTCATGATGGGACTTTACATTAATTTTACACCTTTACCTACACATAACTAATCTACCAGACTTGGGGCAAGTCACCCTTTTAATTCTTCCATGAATTTTTATTCTTCAATAATTATTCTTACATGTCTTCAAAATTTTATACTACCTCTTCTTCAACCTCACCTAGTATTCCAACTACTATGTATTCTTCAGGTGGGCTTACTAAAAGTGCACATGTACATACTCATGTCAATGCTACCTCTAATGTAGCTAAAGTTTCTAATAATATTCCATCCAATATAAATACTAATCAAACTATATTACAAACCATGAACCAAATGACCAATTATAAATCCAATAGTACAAATCAAATTTTAGAAATACAAAAAAAATTAAAATTACAAAATTTTCCACAATCCACATAGTGCGGTGTGAAAAATCCTAATGCCCCCCACTCCCTTAGAGATGCACAAAGTAACCTTATAACTCAATCCCCACTTCTCAACATTACTGTCAACCATATACAAAATTAACCCTTAGTCCCTCAAATTACAAACATTGACATAGGTAGTATTTTTCTTGCTATGACTTATAATGGGTCCAGTGAACCTAGTTTGTATTTGAAAGATTTCAAAAACATATAAAAGTATTGGATTAATCTTAATAATTTTTCCACCACCAAGATATTAGCCAAAACATTTCAAGTGATGCTTTAGATTGGTATAATAAACTCAATCTCATATGAAATATATTATCAAAGAATTATTTAATGCATTGGTATAGGAATTCAAAATCATTGATCTCCCTAAAAATAACCTAGCTCACTTCATCAATTGTAAGTAAACAAAATTTAAAAGTGTGCAAGTATTCATTAAATAATGGAAATATTTATATAATAAAGTTAAACATATGATGTTAGTAGATAACGTATTTCACTCATTCACTAATGCTCTTAATCCTAAATTAGAATACCATGTTAGGACCCTTTCTTCAAAATATTTGGAAGAATCCATTCACTAAGCTAAATGTCAAGATTTTATCATCAAAAAATTTGAGCCTTCCCATCCTCCTGATGGAATTGAATACATATAAAATATATAAATTATCATGATAACAATGATGGCACCATGGATAACTATGATTCTATTCATATAATTGGTGTTAATGATACTACTCTTTCACAACCAGTTCCAGCCAACCCTTTACCAAAACCTAGTTTTACATTTTCCCAAGTAAACAATGTGGATTCTCATAAACCTATTTCCATGGAGGAAATATTCCTAGACATTTACCATGAGATTTGTTATAGCCAAATTTTGAACCCTAAAAGAAGGTTTCTCAGACCTCTCCAAATTTGATTAAACATGGGATTACCCCTAGACCTGTTGGTTGTCTTATAACAAGGGTAAACCTCTAAATTGAAGGGATATCTCCCCTTAATGAATCACTTATGATCACACACTAATTAATTTATCTTAAAAGGGTAAGAAAGAATATAAATAAACCTAAATATAGTGGTGATGAACAAAACTTTGTTGACCACTACCACACATTGCACAATACACTAAGACCTATCAGAAAACATTAACATAAACACATCCTAGATTGAAACTATTACATCGATGTTTTTTAAAAGTTTAGGGCATTGAAAGCTTGAGAGGGAAGACTAATCATACTTAAAAAACCATAAAATACCTCTTGATGACACCAAATACAACCTAAAATAAATAAATAACCACATGAGGCAAGATAAACAAGACATAAACAAGGTGATATACATCTACCCTTGATAAGATCAGCCATTTAGAGCTCTATCACTACATGTAGTCATATAATGAAGTAAAACATCAGTTTTTTTATTGATCAAAGGCATAAAAAATGGGAAAGGATTTTATATACCTAGTTGAGGATACATACTTAGCCAAAAGTGGCTTAATATATAGAGAATGTGAGAGAGAATATATATATATATATATATATATAGAGAGAGAGAGAGAGCATACAAGTGTCAATGTGAGTTATAAATAGAATAAGAGTTATCTTATAATTCAATAGACATCTAAGGTCATATGTCTCACTCTTGAAGTAGATTCAACATTCTAAGTGGCATAAGAGTTACAAACTTGCTTGATACCTTGATTAGCTCCTTAAAAAACACCCATATTTGCATGAAAGGAGTGAAAAATGGACCTTAAACCATGAATTCACTTTTAAATGATTTGGAACAACTCATTGAACATCTTCTATTCCTTAGTAAAATCCTTTGACCTACACTTCCATTAGTTATATGCATAGGTGTCTTGTAACTCTCTATTTCCCATGCCTAGATTGGTCCAAGTGGCATAAAAATCAAGTGCATATTATTCAACTCTTCCAAACTATATGAATGGTATTCAAATATGTTATCAATTTTTAAACAATCAATTTTGGTTCTTGGACCAACTCCTAAGAACTTGCTTGACACCTTGACTAGCTCTTTAGAAATTACCCTTCTTTGCATGAAAGTTAGTGATAAATGGAACCTCCAACATTGAATTCACATTTAAATTATCTGAAAAAGTCATTGAACATCTTAAATTTCTTAAGAAACTTAATTTACCTACCATTCCATTAGTTATATGTATAGGTGTCTTGTAACTCTCTATTTCCCATGCCTATATTAGACCAAGTTGCCCAAAACTCAAGTGAATATTATTAAACTAATAAAAACTATATGAATGGTATGAAAATATTTCATTAGTTCTGAAACAATCCATTTTGGTTCTTGGACCAACTCCTAAGAACTTGTTTTTCTCCTTATGCCTTCAATGGTCTTACTTTCCTTGTAGCCTTTTTTCTTGTAAATATCCTTATGTGGGATTTACACAAATGATATTGAAAAAATAAGGGAATATTTTAGGTCCCTATTTTCCTTTATTCATGCCAAATTTAATATTTAAAATCTGAGTGGAATCCCCTTTTTCTTTTTTTCTCTTCTACCAATT
Organism: Torreya grandis; assembly: GCA_037957365.1. Classification (NCBI taxonomy): domain Eukaryota; kingdom Viridiplantae; phylum Streptophyta; class Pinopsida; order Cupressales; family Taxaceae; genus Torreya; species Torreya grandis. The sequence continues at coordinate 938,412 of JARHVA010004299.1, forward strand.
AGGCCTCTAGGACTACAAAGTGGATTTTGGATCTAAACTTCTAATTCACATGTGAAACATATAATAATTGTGTGATTAACTTTACCCATTCCAAGAAAAACCTCCATATCAATTTTGGGCTTCTATAACATTGTGTTTATAGCCAAACCATGAAATGTCCAAAAATAAACCCTTTATAAGCCTCTTTGGACTACCTTGAAAAATGGGCCTAGTTTGATCACTTCTATAAAATATTATGAAATTTTTAGACTTATATAGATATATAAACTCCAAAATTACCTTATACCATGATTATGAGTCTTTCCCCTTCTTTGAACACCTGAAAAACACCAAAAACATGCAAAATTAGGCTATTTTGGGTAATCTATAGAGTGGAAATCAACATAAAAGTACATGATCAGAAACCACTTGGAGTCCTCAATAAAATCCAATAGGTTTTAGGAAAAAATATGTCATTATATGTAGTTTTGAGGTTTTTATCTATAAACCAGTCACAACTAGGGTTTTACTAGGGTTTAAGACCTAGTTGGGGTCTTGACAATTGTTCATAAAGATCAGATCATTATATGGCCTACTTTAACTTTTAAAACATTATTAGTGGACCCATTAAACTAATATAAAAGGATCATAATCCCATGTAGAGTGTGTAAAATGGTAAGATCATCTAAAGTTGCTCTTTGAATGGCTCTCTTAGCATTCTTGGGCTTAGATAGATATCTACTTTATGTTTTGGATCTTGAAACTCATTCCCACTATTTTGAGAGGATTAAAAGCCTATTTAAAAACCCTCTCTATTATTATACATCATTTTTAATTATTCATTACCCTTATATATCAATATATAATATTGGGTAGGGTTTTTGGGGTTTAAGCTTGCTCTCTCTTTGTTAGCCCTCAAGGGAATTAGAGTGAAAACTCACATTTTTTTCACCTAATAAAGAATATATATATTTTTTATTAATATTTAATACCATTAAGGTCCATTCATAGGGTATAAAATTATTGATTCATGTTTTGAGTCCAAGAAGGTTTCTTAGGTCTCATGGTTGCCCCTTGCCCAAGGAGTGGGCAAGGTTTGATACAAAATAATGAGTTATTACACTATTTTTATGACCTAAATTAGACCATGTATATATTTTTAAATTAATTATTACCCCTTATACCAAATTCCCAACATTTATCATGCTTCTATATCCCTCAACACTATAAATTATTAAGACTAATTGGACTGTGCCTGATTAACTGTGTATGAAGTTAAAATTCAGTTTGGCCCATCTTCACTTTATTTATATTTTGGTATTATAATGAACCTATATGAAATATTTTAAACTAAGATATATAATTTATATTATTTTTCATGTACTATCCCACTTCCTTCTTTCATTAGGTTTTTAATCAACCCATTATCTCAAGCTTAGGGTTCTTGAGTCAAACTGACTATCATACCCTAGTTCCTAAGGTCACTCATTTTATATCTCTATTATAGATATTAAAACTTCATTAAGTGTATATACATGTATTTTTCATTCCCCTCAGGGTATAATCCTATCTCAACCTCTAAAAACCCACTTCATCTGACCATCATCTCTCTAGGTTTGACTACCTATATAGATTGTGTATGTAGTTGGGCTAAGTATGTAGGGGGTTATAGTTTATATCAAGAGGTATGTGACTAATGGAGTGTTTTATTAGGTCTCCTACCATATCCTAAATATATCAATAGTTCATATCAACTCTAAATTCACCTCCAACTAGCTTCATCTTTCAACTCAATACGTAACAATCTCGTGTATTCACTCAGCATATATATATATATATATATATATATATATATATATATATATATGAATATGCAAGGTTTTATGACTATGTGATGTTATATTTAAGCTTTAATATGAGGCTCTCCTAGATATTTGATCATATGAAATGATATTTACATACTTACTATCTCCCTCTGTCTTTTTAGGCAAACCTAAGTTTCACAATATAGTCGTATAATAAGGAATGTGTGTTTAAGCTGTACAGGTAGGGTAACTAGGTTACTAACCCCTATTTGGAACTATTTCATAATAATATTGATTATATACTCAATGTTTTCAATTTATTTTAGAAACTAAATCTCATTTTTTCCCTTCAAACACCCTACACCACTAATTAGGGTTTGGGAAACCCTTTGTCATTCAAATAGACTTACAGCCTTATGTGCATTTTAGGACTGTGATCATAACTCGAGAATTTTATGAGAGTTAAAAATAATTAATATATTAAATCTTATATCATGATGTGATATTTAATAATACCTTTTTTTTCTTTAAAACATTGTAGTCTTAATACTACATTTACTACCATCCATTATTTCCAAAGCCCATTTTAACTTGGTTATAGGTATCAATTAGGTAGTACAACCATGTGCATTGATTTTCTTGAGTTTCTCACATTATATATATCATGTCTCTCCATAAATATATCTTGTTATAGATGACTTGATATTATCTTCAAAATCATAAAACTCACTATCCAAAGCATATTCTCTCACCTAGCTATAGGGGGTTATCTAAAAAGTATGAGTTTGACTGTGTATAGTCTTGAATTATCCTTATTCAACTTCACCATGAAATATTAGTGCTCAAACCTCATTAATATCTCATCCTTGATTATTTCAAGTCCATTATACTTTTAATACATATTTAAACCTATTATATCTAGTGTTTACACATATAGTCCTGTAGGTTGCATGTCTAGAAGGTTTGACCATGTATGACCTCTTCTTGGCTTCCAAAATCAATCCCAAAACATTTAGTTACCCTATTTTATTTTTGATGTTTTCTTAAAACAATTTAAACCTCTTAAATTCCCAACATCACATCACAATCACTATTCAAAGGCAAGTCTCATAGCTAGGTTAGTTGTAGGTGTCTACTTCAGAAGGACTGACTATGTATTAGGTTTCTTGGTTCATTATTATCTCCTTTAAACTTTACCAAAGGAATATTGTTATATTTTTTATTTTTTCTTAAGGTTTAGGGTCCATTTTTCACTCCTTTCATGCAAAGAAATGTAGTTTTTAAGGAGCTAGTCAAGGTATCAAGCAAGTTTTTAACTCCTATGCCACTTAGAATGTTGAAGCTACTTCAAGAGTGAGACATATGACCTCTCTCTCTCTCTCTCTCTCTCTATATATATATATATATATACTTCAATTTTACCTTTTTGAGCTTATGAAGGTAGTGATGGAGGAGACAAGCTGTTTGGATTATAAATTTGACTTGAAATTTATTACAAAGCTAGTAAATGATGTGAGGGATCCCGAAAATAACTTATAAATAGTTTAAAATCATAAAGTGATATTACAAGGCCATACAAGTGCTTGAGAAGTGTCCTTTTGCCAAGATTAGGAGTCAAAATGTAAATCCTATCAGACCATGACTATTCCTAAAACTTACCTAACATATTTATAACACTTTGGGTGTTTTAAATCTTCTTTAAATGTTCTCTCATTGAGGTGGCATGTCTAACTCTTCTTCATGGGCCAAAAGGTAGCCAAATTATCATTTTTTGCATTTGAGAGTAAAATAAAGGTTAGAGAATGATAATATGACATAAATGATTTCAAAATAACCTTTTTAAATTACCCTATAATATATTAAACCTTTGACCAAGTTTGACTATGTTTGACCATGTACTTGACCATAAGCTAAGCAAGTGAACATAAGACTAGAAATTGGATAATGATAAAAAGGACACATATGACCATATAATACCCTTTAATACCATCATAGACCATGAAAATAACATATAAAAACCTTGTAAAATTTTAAATCTAGAGGGGTTGACCTATTTTGATTTGGGGTCCAAATTTGGTAAATAAGATATTAATCCTACTCACTCTACGAAACATTTGTATGATCCACATAAGCTTTTATAGTATCATGTAAGTTGGGTTCATTATCATGAATTTTTTTTCCAATTATGAAACTTTGCTCTTTAATATATTCTTATTCCTAATTTCGATCACAAAACCCTAATCTATGACTATCAATGAGATTATGAAGTGATAGCTAAATTCAAAAAACCAGAACTAGACATGACTCCCTTAATTAAGCTAATGCTCATCTCATAATTTACAATCATCCTCGTCATAATCATCAATGAATTACTATTCAACCTCCCATGACTAGCAATTTCAAAACTTCCATCTATCCTAATGATGAGAATGTGTCAATATGAAAAATATGAGGAGATTTATTTCTTATATTGATCCTTACCCAAATTCTAACTTTAACAACTTCCCAATATTTTTTAGTATCCAATATTATTACCCATATCACTTTACAAAATTTGGGCATACAAAAATAATACCCAAAAATCTAAAACAACCACTTAATTCTTCATCTAATACCCAACTTGATTGTAATAAAACACCACATTTGAATACTCATTCCCTATCCATCAATGTAACTTCTAGTTATCATTCTCCTCACTACAACCTACCTAAAAATCCAAATCCATCTAATTTTTTCAATTTTTCACCATCTACAAAATCTTCTATAGAACCACACATCAACCCAACAATGAAACTCAAAAAATTACATAATTCAACTCAATCAAATATACCTAACACAACCAAATTGGATAAGTCTCAACCTAATATCACTTATAAATAATAATTTAAATATACTTACATAATTTTTTGGATTTTTTTACTTCAACATTATGCACCACTATTCAACACAACTCTAACAGGATATGGAGAATACAATCCTATAATATAAATTTCTTGTCTCCCATTTCAAATTATTTTTCTTGAACTCAAGAGAAATTTTCCTTATCATTGTAATCATTTAATGTAACTTTTATTTGAAATGAACATCCTTCTACCTCCACCAATATGGAATGAAGCTACTTTATTTTGTTTTGAAGCTAGTATTTTCCAAAAGTGAAGAAATGTCTATACAAATTGATGAAACCTTAGACACTTTCCTCACTCAAATTTTCTATTGCTTCAATGTTTCCTAATGAAATATTACTTTGAGGAGATGATCCTCTAATATTTATTAGTGTCCAAATTGGTGATATACAAGTCAAACATTCTTTGATAAATAAATATTTTATCACTTGTGTTACTTCTATGTATTTTATTACAAAAATTAGGTATTATGAATGTAATATTAAATATAACTAAAGTATATGTCCAGGCTATATGAAGACAAATGCCTCCTCTACGATTTGTTTAGCTTCCCATCATAATTGCTCATGTCAATATTGTTATAAAAATCATGATATTTAATTTTTCATTAGTATATAACATCTTACTTGGCATCTTAAAACACATTTAATGTATGTTATCACATCATCAACATGACAATGTGTTAAATTTCCTCATAATTAAGTTATTTTAAAAATTCAATGAGACACCAACCCTTAGAATTTGAAAAAATTCAAAGAATGTGGTGTTTTAAAAATCCCAACTCTTGAACCTTTACCTAACATTCCATTTTATGAATCCTAATGATCTAACTATCCCATCATATTTAATATAGGTTTTAATGGTTACCCTAAACTTGTGGGAAATATACAACTTAACCTATTAGATTTAGATGATGATGAACTAGTTGAGATCAATTTGAAAATCAAACTTTTGATATCCATTCACATATAGTTTCTCAATTACCTCCTTTATGACCTAGGTATCAATAAAAACCAATTGATGAGATTCATATTACTCTAACTAAATAAAGCATTCCTCATGCTTCTTAGACTGATAAGATCATTTATTCTTGCACCATTAATCTTCATACTTCTAATTATGATGATGGATATTCATTATATGACCCATATTAGCTCATTTTTCTGAAGATAAAAATGTGAAAATACTTATATATTATTCTTCTTTACAACACTCCTTTCATAGTATTAGCTATATTGATGTAGTTTATTATTCTTTATCTTACACTTGGTATTATAAATTCTTAAGTTGATGTCCACAAGTCAGAGATGGATCAAACACACACTACCTCTCACTATTCACTATTGAGCCTCTTTGGAGTATGATTCTTTACCATGTCATTTCAAGACCATACCCATTCACTAGGTTTTCTAATCCTTCAAGATTATTCCATATTGGCATGTTTGCCACATTACTCTAAACTATATCATGCACATCTATCATAGTTATTAACCCTATCTCATACCCTATCTTTAGTTTTATTATTATTGGTGATGGTATATTACCTTTGATTAATGTTTATCCTCTACCTACATGATGGGCAAATCAACCATATTATATGTTTTATAAGGTTATTAGTCATTGGACCAATGATTATCACACACATCAGAGGTTTCTAATATAAAAATAGACATCTAGTTTCACTCTTCCTACAAATCATAGATCTCCTCAGTTAGCTACTCCTATATGTACTTTTTGTTTTCATGGTAAAACCACTCATACCTATACACACTACCAGCAACTTTGATAGTATATTGATGCAATCCATCTAGATAAGTCATATTCTACTAATAATACTTTACCTCCTCCTAATATTATATATATTATATACCTAATAATGGGGAGGCCTATTATCTTTGGCATTAGTATGATACACATCATATAGATTGGTGTAAATTTTTATAGTATAACTTCTATGTTTTTCCATGACCTACACCATTAGCTTCTCAATAGTATGTCTAGGGTTATTCATGGGTGAAGGATCCACCTTCCCCACCTCTACATAACCTCATAGATAAAATATTTATAATCACACTAAATAACTAATTACTCACATTTATTACCCTTCAAAATAAATGCCACATACACAACCTTGTTCTTATTCTGGCACACCTACATTTTTTCATTGAGATAGTGTGATAAGAAGTCCTCACATGTCCCTCAATAAGGATATATGAGACTATGGTAAAATATTGATTATAGTTACAATAAGAACTAAGAAATGTTATTAATGATGTGTGTTGTGAAATCTATTAATATTTATAAATAAATTATTTTTCTATGGCATATTATGACTTACACTTTTACTTGATTATTTTTTGATATTTTTATTTCATTGTAGAATTATTATGCACTAATTACCCTTTATTTCTTTACTTGTACATTATTATTATTGCATTTACTACTTTATAGACTTTTGAATATATCTAAAATTAATGTTCATTCCTTAATTTCACCTCTTTACATACATTTCAAAAACATGATTTCACCTATCTTGGGATTTTATATATATATATATATATATATATATATATATATATATATATATATATATATATATATATGTTTATCACATGTTGAATAACATAGTTACTCATGTGACCTAGAAATTTAGAGCACAACCTACACTATTTTATTTTCCCTATGATCAGTTATAAATCATATTCATCATCGTAACATCATTTACATAAATTTGTTATGATCCCCATTTTTATTTATATATCATTCATTTTAAACACACATAAGGTTAGTCTTGAGATCTCACATTTACTCGTGGGTAAGTCTAAGAATTTTTGAATCCAACATTAGTTTTAAGTACATATTTATTGTAACCATGATATAAAATTATTTGTTTTAGTCATCTATTTTACTCATGTTTTTATGAATCCATATAGAGGAGGAATAGAAAAAACATAAAAAAATCTAAATCTAAATCATTAAAACAAAAGTCAATGATCAAAAGGCAAAAACAAATTCAAAATTCAAAATCACACCAAGAGACATGATACTTCTTTGGCACATATCCTATTTTAGTTGAAGTTCAAACTCCATAATTGGAATCATAATAGATCAAAGGTCCATTGGGGTGTATTATGCCAATATACTAGGATAGGAGGCCTCATTATTGAATTTAGTGCCACCTAATTTCTCATGTAATTACCCAATCTTCACAGTAGAATAACAACTCTATAATGGGTAATAAGTAATGGAGAACATGTCGTGGGGAGGTAGACTCATTTTGATTTTTATATAAATAAGCTTCATGAGATGAACTAATACTTCCCACATTAGCTAACTATTTTACATATAATAGTAATAATATCTTAAGTTTTTATTATTTAAATAAAATATTAATCACTTGCACAATTTCTTACTATGTCTCATTTCTATTAAGGATTGTTAATTTATGTTGAATATTTTCACTCATTTTTTTAATAGCATCATTATTTTAAAAACACGTTGATGCATATTGCTTCTATACTACTCATACCCCTATGGTTAATATTTTTTGAGAGGTAGTATAAGACCTTGGATATGACTAGGCCTTCTACATAAAATTCCTTTCTCTCTAAATTATATTCATCAATATGTGATAATTAATTTGTGAGTTGAAGTGTAAGACCTTGGATAGGACCATGTCTTCTTCATATAATTCCCTTGTTCCTGCAAACAAATACCACATGGTTATCCATTTGTGAGTTTTAGTGTAAGACCTTAGATAGGACTATGACTTCCTCAAAAAATAGATTTTTCTACTTCATACACTACATGCCATATTATTTCAAAGAATAAATTTACTCTTTCACATCATTGATTAAACTGAAACTCCAAGTTTGGAATTTTACTTATTACTACTATTATTTTGATCCCTCATTTATTTAAATATCTTTGTCTACATATTTTGGGACTTTTTTTACATTAATATTTCTTACATATATTACTTTGTTTCCATATTCTAAATTTTGTATACATTGATATTTATTTATCCACATACTTTGGATTGCATATCTTTGTTCACATTGACCTTTTCTTTCAATCAATATTCCATTACTTCATTTAAAATTTGATATTTCTTTGTATTAATACCATTTCTTACATTTTTCTCTTTCATATTGATATTTTTTATTACCTTACATTTATATTCTCTTTCTTTTCTTTTCATACTAGTAAAAAATGGGTTTTAAAATATCCCATAACCTTTACAAGATAATCTAGAGTATTTGAAAAAAATACACAAAAATGAACAACCAGAACTAGAATCCTAGTTGGGGGCTTACAAAAATCCACCTAGAACCCACTCAAAACATATAACAGGAAGACTAAACATAAAATAAAACATAAAACAATAAAAAACTAGAGAAATCTAACTAGTTGCACTACCAGTAATGGTCATGGGCCTTTAGTCTTCATGGTCTTTGATTACATGTTAGGTCCTAATTTTTGTAATCCACCTTATTTATTTTATCCCTAGTTCTATTGCATAGACCCTTTATGTTGGCCACCTATAACATATTACTTAGGACCACCTTATGTTCATCCATATTTGTCTTTTTCCTAAATAGGCTCCACCCTTATGTTTCATTTTAGCTTCCTCCTTTTTTTTTTACCCACTCATGTTGTTCTTTGAGTTCCTTCTCTATCTATGGATTGAACATAATGACCAATTTTTTCAATACTTCACCTCACCTCCTTCCCACACTATCTCTAGCTAGGATGACTTCCATAATGGCCTTGATGTCCTTTATGATCTATCTCAAGTTTTTTAATTAATTTTTAAGTCTCCATTCTATAGCCTTAAGTTTTTCATTAAGTTTCTAGATGACCTCTTCATTTTTAAACAAGGAACCCTACACTTCCCCTTTATTTTCTTCAATTTTTTAAATAAAAATTTAAACCATTGCCTCATAATCCTCACCTATTAAGTCTAAGGCCTGATTATAAAGTTATAGAGAACCTCAATTTTTTAATTAACAAGGTATTTATCCTCTACATCATTGAACACAATGAGTTTACTTTTGATCCCTTAGTCCTTTATTTTACTACTCTCCAGAGTTTAAGTGATGTTTTTATTAGAATATGACTAATCTATTTCGGATATCTCCTTATAGTTGGTCACTTATTCTCTCTCTAATTCCTTGGGGTCCCCCACCTCAATCTCCATCCAATTATTAATTTAAGGCTGGCCCCCCTTAACCAAAAAAATAATGAGGGCCTGGTGAATACTAACATCTGAGGTGTCACCTTGGTAGTATTCCATGGAGGATTTAAGAGATATTAGTATAAAAATGATAAGATAAAAATTATTCTTAAAATGGTTGAGAAATAGAAAATTTTGATAATGCACCACTCTTTTTTGCCTTTCAAGAGTTAGGTACCTCATGATTCTTAGAAAGATGTCCAACCGTGGGTACATGAGGTTTTTTCATAAGAATTAATTCTTCACTTTATAAATCATCATTATTGATTTTTTTTTTTAATGAGATCACCCTAGTGATGTTTATCCTTGTATGCCTTGGTTCTATCTAGTAGCATTCTAGTAATAGTTGTAAAACTCTCTTTTGAAATGAGTATTTCAACTCCTCTCATGTAGATTACCTTGTTGTTCCAAGCTTTATAAAAGTAAATATAAATATTGGGGTCATTCCAAGTACCTTGGTTCATATACATGATAATTGCACCTTTTTAAAAAATTTCCAAATTGGGTTGTTTTTGACATCCTCATAGAAGATGAGATCTATTATGTCTGTTTCACCACTCATGTTTTAGCCCTATAAGATCTTTTGATAATTCCTATCATATTAATATTTCTTCACTAGGTTAAATAAGGAATGGTATTTTAATAAAACTTCTCATTCATGTAAGTTACCATCACACTCCTCCTAAAAGGGTTATCAATTCTGCCAAGCACGCTAATGATTAAACTTATTTTGAAATTGATGTTGTAATTAATAAGACAATCATTTATATTTGGGATTTAAAGCTTATTGATTGAAATGAAATTAGAATCATTATCCATAATTATTAGCCCAAATTGTGTATAAGCTATGATTGAATGTTCTCATTAGAGATCCATGTCTTGAAATGTGTTTTTATCAACACCCAACTTGTCCATGAGATCAACACATCCATTGCCTTCTATAGATTCATGTTTAATGATAATTTAATGAAATGAATTAATAAGGGTTATAAATCCTTAATTTTGTTAATAATGGTCCAAGAATGGGGTGACTATCCAAGAAAGCATCTAAAAATGTTCAGTGAGTACCCTTTAATGGCCAACTTTTGTAACTTAAGATCAATAACCAATCAAATTCACCATAATTCTACTCTAGATTCCACCATGTGGTTGGTATGGGAACCCATACCACCTAAAAATTTAGCCACAAGATTTTTATTCTAGTATTTAATAACCCCTCCCACCTACCCCTCATAGGTCTTTGGTTCCCTATAGCCACACTATCAAAGTTGATCTTTCACCATCCTTCTAGGTCCTTTTCCCATTTAGCAAGGATCATGTCTTTCTTAAAAGTATCCATGTCTTGAGGGTTAAGGGGATTAAGGTTTGAAATATATAAGATACATTGGATAACCCACCCCAACACATCCTTGTTTTGATGAGAGAAATCTAACCAATTTTCATTATTTCTCCTTAAATTCTAAACTTTGTCGAATTGAGGCTAACACATTTGTTTCTAAAAAAGTGATCATTTATCTCTTTCCAAATATCATATAAGATATGAGGTAGCATAAACCTCCATAATAGTTCAAGAATTATAATTTTAAAAGGATAATTCCATTTCATAACGATATCCCAAACTAATTTGGGATAGACCCATCTAAATTAAATTTATTACAAACAAGTTTAAAATCCTTTCCCCGAAACAATAATCCAAGAACATATGTTTGACTATTTATCCTTCCTTTTTACAAAGACTACATCTATAAGGGATTTTTAACCCTCTTTTTTGAATTTTTCAATTATTATGATCTTATTTTGGTAGGCTAGCTAAAATAACATGTTGAATTTAGGAATAAGGCATTTATCCTAGAGTTTAAGCCACTAGACACCATCACACCTAAACTCTAGATTAAGGAAATGTCCCAATCTAACTGAGTATTTTCTAGTATCCTCTTTGTGCCAAATCATAGATTCCTCTTTGGGGTAGATGCTAATGTGAATACCCTTGATTTTATGATTGAGGTTGGCTAGATATTGTGAAGATATCCCTAAGGTAGCGTCCCATTATATCTCATTCCAAATGAAACCAACCTCATAATGGCTCCATTAGTCAATAAATTTTACACTGATTGAGGAAATGAAATGACCACTGTCATCCCCCCAATGATCCAAAAATATTAAATGGAAATTAAAAAACCATTGATCATGTTAGAATTTTACCTTTTTCCATTACTTAAAATCCATTTACTACCTTTATAATGTAAATATTTGCATTTAACAACCCCTTTAAAAAATAAAGATACATGAGGGAGACCTCCTCCATTGGAAGATTGTCTTCATCTCTTCCAATGAGTTATTTTTCCCTTATTATGTTTGTCTAAATATATTACTACTTCATTATTTTCCACCCCTATATTAATAAACGCCTTATTCATGTTTTCAATCCTCTTTAGCCCTAGACCTCCAAAATGTTTTAGTTTACACACCTTGTTATAGGATATTAAGGGAAATTGATTGGAATTTTTATTACCTAATAAAAAGAACTTGCTTTGTATTTTATTTATTCTATCCACATTATTAATGTGTATGCTAAAATAGACATCCAATATATGGGCATACTTTGAATGGATATTTTGACGGACTAAAATTTACCATCATGAGAGGGAAGACACCCTTTCCAATTAGTTATCTTCTTTTGAAATCTATCAAGTAGTGGGTTCCATCTATCTGATTCCAACCTTCTACTACAAAGGGCCATCCTCAAGTAAGAATATAAAAACTCCTAAATTTGGTAGCCTAAAATTATGGAAATATTAATTTGTAACAAAGTTGATGTGTGGAGGAAAAATAATATCTTTAATAGAGGTTAAAAATTTCTCTAACACCACCTCGTATTTGTGGAACAATGATTTGATGGTCTTAACCTCTCTAATTGAGGTTTCTCCAATGACCAAAATCTCATGAAAAAATTATTGGTGAGACACAAGATCCATTCAATGGGTAATTTATAGGTATTTTAACTTCTCATCCACTTTAGAATCCATCAATTTCCTACCTAGAGATTTCACCATGATAATAAAGAGGTATGGGGAGAGGGGTTCACATTGCTTAAGCCCCATTTCCATTGATAATAAACCTTGGAGGGAGACATTAAAAATAATAAAGAATTTTGAATAATATATGCATTCCCCTATGATTCTCCCAATTTTTTGATTAAAACTGAGCTTGTTAAGGATTTTATCTAAGAATTTACATGAAACTCTAGCATAGGCCTTGTTCAGTTCAAGATTGAGAAACATTCCCATTATTTGATGGTGTTCAATGGAGTGTATATATTTGTGGGATAGAAATTTTCACCCCTAATTAGTAATAAGATCCTTTTTCATGCTTTTAATCCTCCTTAGCCCCAAAACTCTAAGATATTTTGGTCTACACACCTTGTTCTAGGAAATTAAGTAAAATTTATTAGACTTGTCATTGACTAACAACAAGAACCTCCTTTGGATTATATTTATTCTATCCACAATATTAGTGGGTATGATAAAATAGACATCCAATATAAGGGAATAATTTTAAGGGAGATTTTGACCAACTAGACTTTACCATCCTAAGAGAGAAGACACCCCTTCTAGGTAGTTTATAATCCATCTAGTAGTGGGTTCCATCTGTCTAACTCCATACTTCCACTATAGATGGGAATAACTAAGTAAGAATATGGAAACTCCTAAATTTGGTAGACTAAAACTATGAAACTATTAAATTTTAACAAAGTTGATGTGTGGAAGAAAAATAAATATATCTTATAGAAGTTAAAAATTTCCCTAACACCACATTGTATTTATCAAGCATCAATTTTATAAACTTAACATCTCTAATTGAGGATTTTCGTATGAATAGAATATCATATAAAAATTGTAGTTATGATACAAGATCAATTTGAAGTGTGATATATAGGTCTTTCAAATTCTTAGTGACTTTGAAATCCTTTAATTCTTTCTTAGAGTTTCCACTTTGATAATAAAGAGGTATGGGGAGAGTGGGTCAAGCCCCATTTACACTGAGAAGAAACCTTTGAGGGATATATTAACCATGATCAAGAATTTTAAGTCAGATATGTAATCCCCTATGATGCTCCTAAATTTTTTACTAAAACCCAACTTGTTAAAGAATTTATCTAAGAATTACCATGAAATTATATCATAGGCCTTGTTTAGGTTAAGTTTTTGAAATATTCCCATTATTTGAGAGTGTTCAATGGAGTGAATATATTTATGGGACATAATAAGGTAGATTATCTGGATACAAAATCCCCTTGCTATTTAGAGATGATTTAGGTAAAAGAGGCTATAGTATAAGGACCAAAGTTTTGGCACATAATTTTCCTAGGAATAAGAACAAATAAGGTGTTATTGATATTCTTAATAATATTACTCTCTCCCACTACTACCACAATATATTTTCAATAATGTCCCAAATGTTTTGAAAGAATAAAGGGGGAAACCATGCTAGACCAGGTGCATTTTTTATGTCCATGGAGAGGATGACAAACTTCAATTCTTCCACCTTAAATTTCATATTATCTTATATATTTTATTTAAATTTTATTCATGATTCACTTTTGATATATTTTTGGTTTTCATTTTTCAAAACTATTTTCATTATCGTTATTTTTGACCATGCATTTTTGACACATGCTAGAAAATAATAAACACATATAGCATTCATTTTACCATAGCATATATCAAGATAAAACATTGATAGATAGAAAATAATTACATTCATAACATATAAATTCATCAACACAACATATATATATATATATATATATATATATATATATATATATATATATATATATATATATATATATATATATATATATATATATATGCCTCAACAATGTCTGGTACAATATTACATGATACAATCAATACAAAAATAAATCTATAGTGGGGGTCCACCACACATATTTGGTGACATATGTGCTACATTACCCATAGAAGCCTATGAATGGCATCTAAAAATAGTTCATTGAAGTGACTCTATACATTTTTATGATCCATCCACTTTTCCTTGGAAATGATCCACCTAGCCCTATACCTAAGCAAATTGTATAGATGTATCTAAATGTGCATCTCACTTTAAAGCTAATTAAGGTCATGAATATAACTCTCCATCACCAATACCTCATGGTAATACCACCTAGGTCACATTAGATCATCTATGTAACTCTTTATATGCTACACCAACTAAAAAAAACCAACATTCATAGGTGTTGATGGTACCATTAGATCAATCATCCATGTCATATCATGATCAATAAATACATCATCCAATATATCATGATGTTCTCTCTCAACAATGGATGATAACCTAGCCTCCTCTACCATAACATATAAAAAATGAAAACCAAATGAACATCATATATATATATATATATATATATATTAAAAATAAAAAAATTATCAAGCATGTATATAAATCTATTACAAACTCAACAAGATAAAAATTATTACCAGTCATAATTCCAACCACTCACTCACCAAGTACTCCTATGAATCACGTCTCTATGGTGGTTCAAAACCTATATAATGAACATGATGAATCACATGATGATGATGTGTTCCAATAAAATATACATAATAATCGATCAACTTAGCACATGTTGTGTTCTAGGATATCCCTATCTATCTACCTATGGATCTTCCTATGATGGCACTTATGGCAATGCATATGGTAGTGTTTGTGGTTATGTACATGGATACACTATAACTTTCCTTCATCTCCATAGCCAATATGGTCTATTTTGATCCTACATTTGTGTAATAATAATCAAATTATCTACTCATAAGACTGTTGGCCATTTTTGGCCCACATACAAAGTTCTTTCATGGTTTGATGAAGCAGTGGATAAAAGGATTAGAAATGAGTCCAGATATGCAAAATGGAGAGGATCCATGAAGGTTTACATGATGCTAAACATTTTTAGGAACAGGTCTATAAAAACTTTAGTTTATACTTAATAAATATTTCAACTTTTGGATAAGTGTTAGAGCATTCAGAATTCCTTCAAAAAAATTATTCCACACAAAGCCTAAAATAAAAGTACAAGGCATATTTCTTTTGAGAAGATTGTTTTCAAAATTTTGCTAAGTGTTATTTATTTTGGGATATTCATATTGGGTCTTTTGGTATAAGTGTCAAGAATTGTTTCAGACATTTCGTTTGAAACAAAAAGCATGAAGGGTCATTCTCTCAAAATGCATCTTAGGACATTTTTTATGAAGGGTCTTTTCTTGATAAAATGGTCCATACAGAAATTGGAAAGGGCAATTTTTCAAGAAAAGTGTCTTATACATTTTCTTGAAAGGTCAATTTTAGTAGCAAATTATCCCAAAAACTTTTTCGAGAGGGTACATTTTATTCACCAAAGGGTCCAAACCAAAAGTTTCAAATGGTCATTTTTTCAAGTGAAGTGTCATATACTTTTCCCAAAGGGTCATTTCTTGATAAATTATCCAAATATAAGATCTAAAGGATACTTTCAAAAAAATTAAAGGCACATTTAGAAATCTCGAAAGGTAATATCAAGGGGCAAAAGGGCATTTTGAAAAGGCTGAAAGGCAATTCTATAAGGCAAGTGTCCTTGACAAAAGTTATGATAGAAGATCCAAGGGGATAATTATTTCAAGAATATTATTTCCAAAATTTGGCTAAGGCATGTCTTTATTTTAGGTAAAATGTTTCACAACAATTTTCCTAAAGACTAAATTCTTTTAGACATTTTGTCCTTAGAAAAAAATTGAGTACATAAATCTTTTGGAAAAATTGTCTGAATTAATTTCCCTGAGGAAATAATTATTTTGGACAAATTATCTGAGACAATATATCTAAAAACAAGGACATGAATTATTTCATGGAATTTTTTACACAATAATTTCCTCGAAGACCAATTTAGTTTGAATAGATTGTCTAAGATAAAGCCCGGAGATGAATTCTTTCAGATAAATTGTTTTAGAAAAGTTGATCCAGTAGATTGGTGATACTCTTAAAAACATCAAGTTTGGACCCCATAAAATAACTATTTGGATTTGAAAATCCAAGTACATTCATGAAAATGTCAATCTTAAGCCACATGAAATATCCATTATAATTCAAATGAAAAGATCCTATAGTATGGGTCTATCAAACTAAGATCTAATAGTGTGCATTCACTAACAATAAGATGGGCCTAAGTATATCTATGGCTCATGTTAAAACATATATTTGGATCTAATAACGTGTGATCAAGTAAAAAGTTTAAGGGACTTAAAGGCCACCATGTGGTGTAATAACAAGAGTAGACAAACTCGTGATCAAATCCAATCACTAAATACATAGGTGTCAAGTGTCAACAACATGTTATCTTGGGTAGAAGATCTAATAGAATGCATTCAAACTATTAGAGAGATCTGATAGTGTGAACAAGATTCAATAAGTCAATGGATCCCAAGTTAGTTTATTGACAACCAATGAACAAAGGATTAAGCTGAGACATTTTTGACTAAGGTTGATGGAGAAGTTTGACTCAGGTAAAGTAAATTAATCAACCTGAGCTAGTAGAATATACATGAAATGGAGCTCTAGCTTGACCCAATTTACACCAATATAAATAATAGGCACTAATAATTGATTAGAGTGCCATCTATATGGACTATAGGAAAACTAATAATCATATATTAGTTTTCATCTATGGTTGATTTAGGTCTAGGTTTCAAAGTAGGAGCTAGTTTGTGAAATAAATGTAGAATATCTTATCCTTTGACACAGTCATAAACTCTTGATAAGAATCTATCTAAATCAGATAAGGCCATGTTTTTGTTAGATATATGAGCATGAAGGTTTTGTCTTTAGTAGGAGATGGCATGAAAGGATCAAATAAAATGACCTAGTGGTTAGGACTTACAACTAGGTGCATTTAACATGTCCTCAAAAATTTGGGGACCTTTCCCACTTAGTAAACCATGAGAGGTGTCTTGATTATAAAAATTGATTTTGGATAATTCTTTGAAATTTAGAAGCTCATTAATTATTCTTGAAACATGCTCCCTCTTCTCTCTTCTCCCCTTCTCCTATATTATCCCATTCTCTTCTCCTTTGAAAAGGTTTTTAGATTTTAGACTTTTTCATATTTCTAGGAGATAGGGGAATATTTGGGATACTACAAAGTATGCTCATCTTGATTAGGCTTGACCTTATCAGGAATTTTTAATAAATACCTCTTGATGAAATATGAGACTTTCTTTGTCTATCTCTTACCTTAGATCTAGTTTGGTGAGTTGTACATGATGGCATTATGTGAAGGAGAATCTTCCTTGTCCATTGTCCTCCTTTTTAAACTTGTTTAGGGAGTTTTAAATACTATTTTTAGGTATATATTAGTGTTCTACTCTAAACCTCTTCTGTGAAATACTTGAAATTAGATTGATCTTGAGGTTGTGTAACCTAATACTATCTTCTATATATCTATTATGGGTTCAACCTTATGGGAGCTTACCTTTTAAATTTGGTGCATTTCTTGGCTAACCTTATTAAGAGCCCTCATCCCTTTCTAACCATTTTCCTTGTAAAATATTAGTTTATCTTTAGTTTAGGTGAGTATCAAAGAGGAATTCAACATACTCCTAAGGTTTAGCCCCAAAATAGGTTACCCATAGCCTAGGTTTATCACAATATTATAGCTTCATTAGAGAGAACCTAAAGAACCCTCTCTAAGGGTGAAAATTAAGCCTATAATATTTTTTGGCATGCTCAGTGGGACTAGGGTCAGAATTAGTGGAAGGATTTTTTATGATGTTTTTCTACATATCAGCCTCTAAAGGAATTTTACAAACATCAATGGTGACTCTGAGCATATATCAGCTAGTTAAGTAGCCTAACTAAGTTCCTAATCATCATAATATAGTATGTATAATCAATCATCTTTGGATCAATATATTTATCCTCTAACTTAGTATCACACTTATTAGGTAAAGAATGTTTATGTGTTCTCCCTAAGTGGCGCTCAAATAGCTATGTTAGGAACCCATGATACCCCTTCTCTTTATTTTGGTAGTGTAATAGTTGATATGGATGCATATACTTTTTAAATCATCTTTTTCTCATTTTTTTTATCCCACATTCATGCAAAGTAGTAGTGTCTTATATTAGACTTAGTATATAAGTAAGTGTTGAGGCCAATGAAGGCATCCATGAATTTATTATATTGATCTTACTCAAATGAGGTTAGCCCCTCAAAGAGGCCAATGATTCTAAAATTCAAAAAATTTAATTTATTTCAGCTTATTTGAGTTAATATATTACTAATTTCATAGCTTATTTCATGTACTTACAATTATCTACTAACTTGTTTAAGAAGGATCCTCTCATCTGGTATCAAAATACTTTCTAGGGACAAATTTTTTTATCAAGTCTAAAATATTTTGTACTACATAATTATTTTGAGTATTTTTCTCATTAAGTCTTAAATCTATTCTACTACATAACTTTTTTGCATCACAATAATTTATTTTGGATCAGGGTAAAAGAAATCATGTCTGCATAACTATGGGAAGTGCTTGGGTGAAATCCCTAAAACTCATTGTGAGTACCACATGAACCCCAAAGTATTTGGCCCATTGAGAGGACCTTTTAGTGAAATGAGAAATGGCCCCTTCCTAATTTATTAGTTCCTACCCCTAAAAAAAACCAAGATCTATCATTTAGAGGTAAACCCATGGCCAAAAAATTTCTATAAAGTGATACTCATTCAAATGACATTAGTGGTCAGAGAGACATCTAAAAAAACTTAGGTAACCATTGAAAGGTGGGGCCCATTATATTAGTTTTATAGTATTCCCAATAAACTCTAAAAACATTAATCAATAAAATATCAAAATACTCTCATAGGACTTGCATTCAAATAGTTGACAAAAACCAAAGACCAAAAAATCTTCATCCGATCAGTCTCAAAAAACTATTAGTAGAGTATCAACACTCTCAAAAGAATTACAATTTTTTTTTTCATTTTTTTCCATATCTCTCCATTTATAGACCCTTTGATCCTCAAACTTTATCCAAACACTTAAAATTCCATATTGCATGTTTTTTTCCTTGAGGTCCCATATCCTGATTTCACTCCTAATTCTCACAAATCTAAATTTTCCTTTTTTTGGTTTTTACCATAACTTCTATTTTTGTCCATTTTACTCAAAAAAAATTCTACAATGTTCATCTCCCTTTTCTACTCCTTTGTCCCTCTTTAATAAATTTTCAATTTTTTCCATTTTCATGCCTGAAATTGCCCTCACCTTCATCAATCATACTCTCACTATGGAAAATATTATTAAAAGTACCTTTACCCCTTTTGATTTTTCCCAAATTAAAAATTTCCTCACTAAACATGTTTTAACTCTAATTTTGATACCCCTTGCAACAAAAATCTCTTACTTTGGTTATGTTAGTAACCTAAATAGGAGAAAAAAACATGGAGGATGAAATTTCTACCCTCAAGACTGACATCAAAGATCTTGATGAAAAACTTCTTAGCCTCAGTGTTTAACATACCACCATGAATAAAATATGGCATCCAGACTCTTCTACGGGCACCAAGTTTTCTTCTTCCAATAATTTTCATGGGTTAAAGCTTAATTTCACTTGATTCAATGGTGTAGATACAACTAGATGGATATATCAAGTAGAACAATATTTTAGCCTACTTAATAATTTTGATACCAACAAGGTCTCACTTACATCCTTTCATTTGGAATATGAATCCCTTAAAGGGTATCATTGGTATACCAAGGCTCATGACAAGCCCATATGGATCAATTTTTACACCCTCATTTTTAAATGGTTTAGACCTAGTGATTTTTATGACTTCATTAGAGCACTCAATAAACTTCACCAAATAGGAACCATGAGAGAATATCAAATAGAATTTGAAAAACTAGTCAATCACAAAGAGGGATTATTTGATGAATTCTTTAGGAGTTGCTTTATCAATGGACTGAAGGATGTAATTTGACCTGAGGTCAAAATTTTATGACCCAACATGATGATATAATCTTTAGGGTTGACTAAGTTGGTAGAATACAAGCTCAAAACTTGTCAATGTTTCAAATCTAATTTTACTCCACTCAAAAATACAACATAATGATCTCAAACAACACTATCCCTTAGAACCACTCCTATCAAGAAGTTGACTAAAGTAGAGATGCAATTTGATAGATAAAAAGGACTATCTTATAATTATGATGAAAAATTCATTTGGGGACATTGATGTGTTAAACAAAAGCTCTACCTATTGGATGTGGGATCTCCACTTGCAACTAAATATTGAAAATATGTTTTAGATACAATAAATGATCTTGAAGAAGCTCAGCCGATTATGGAACTTACTTCTTAGGAAGACCAACCATAGATCTCTCTCCATGGCTTATAAGTAGTCACCACCCCAAAAACCATACAAGTTAGGGGTTACTTTGAGAATTTCCCTCTCATAATACTCATTAATTATGGAATTACTCATAACTTCATTAACCCTCAATTTGCCAAATAGGCTAATTATTTTGTCTATCCTTGCTCCAAATTTAAAGTAATTATTTCCAATAGGGGCACATTACCTTTAAAAGGGAAGTGTTGTAATGTGTCTCTCTCTATTGGATATTATAACTTACTCTCTGACATGTTTTCCTTTCCCTTAGGTAGATGTGGTGCTGTTTTGGGAACCCAATAGTTATGCACACTTGGACCCATCTTATGGGATTTTACTAAACTTTAGATGGAATTTATAGACAATGGGCAAAAACACACATTTAAAGGCTTACAACTAAGGTCTCTCAACATCATAATTTCACATCTCATGGAAAATATTCTTAAGAAGAATTCACATGGTGTCATTACCCAGCTCCATTCCATTCAAATGCAACCATCAATAATTTCCACTACTCCTTATGATCTACAAATTGTTATGCATAGGTATCCATGTGTCTTTTCTAAACTAGTGGGATTACCACCTTCGTATCTAGAGGACCATCATATTTAACTCCTTCTTAGAAGCATTCCTCCTAACATCAGGCCCTATCACTACCAATTTTAGCAAAATGCTGAGATCAAGATGCTCATTACAAACTTACTAAAGCAAGGCATTATTCACCCTAGTACCAACCCATATTCTTCCCCAGTTCTCCTTATTTATAAAAAATATGGGTCATGGCACATTTGCATTGACTTTCATGAACTTAATCACATCAAAATCAAGGATAAATTCCTGATCCCTCTTATTGATGAGCTTCTTGATGAGATTCATGGTGCTCATTTTTTCTTGAGTTAGATCTCTGCCCTAGATATTTCCATATATATCTTCTTGAGGTAATATCCATATGAAAAATTTTCACATGCATGATGGCCACTATGAGTTTCTAGTCATGCCCTTTGGCCTCACTAATGCTCCTTCAACATTCTAGGCATTGATGAATAAAATATTCTAGCCCTACCTATGGAGATTCTTTATGGTCTTCTTCTTTGATATCTTCATCTATAGTAAAACATGGTTTGAGCATCTCCAACATCTGGATCTTACACTCCAACTTCTCTCTAGCCATCATATTTATGAAAAATAGTCCAAATGTGATTTTGTCTAGGCTGAAGTGGAGTATTTAAATCATATTTTTTTATCCCAAGGGGTTTAGGTGGATCCTAAAAAAATAGTTGCCATGACAAATGGGCCTCATCCTCAAACACTCAAGAGCCTCCATGGTTTTTTGGGTCTAATTAGATATTATCAAAATTTTTTCAAGGATTATGGGAATATTTTAGCTACATTGACAACTATGTTGGAAAATGATGCTTTTACATGGACACATGCTGCTGAGTGTGCATTTGAAGAATTTAAACAAGCTATGTGTACTACACCTATTCTAGTGATGCCTAATTTTTCCAAGACCTTCACTATCAAGAGTGATTCTTACAACAATGGATTTGGTGATGTTCTCATTCAATAGGGATTCCCCACTACTTTCACTATCAAAGCCTTTTTAGGTAAGAATTTATTACTCTCTACTTATGAGAAGGAAATGATGACCATTTTACATGTAGTATAAAAGTGGTGACCATACCTACTAGGGAATCATTTTTGCATCAAAAATGATCACCAGAGTTTGAAATATTTCTTGGAAAAATTGGTCTCCACCCCATCACAATATAAATGGGTCAACAAACTCATGGGTTATGACTATGAGATCACTTACAACAATGGTAAGGACAATATTGTGGTTGATGCTTTATCTCACACATTTATAGACCAAGCTTCCCTTTTATCTATTTATATGCTTATTCTAAATTATTTAGATGATGTATGTTAGGGGTATGTCAATTAATCCTCATTATCTCAAATCATTTAATAGGTTTACACTAACTCCTCTATTGTACCACATTATTCTTGGGATGGTGGTTCTTTGCAATACAAGGGCTGTATAATTCTTCCCTAGAGAATAGATCTTATGTAAGATTTTTTATATGAACTCCATGTTTCTCCATCTATAGGGCACTCCAAGTTTCTCAAAACTTATGAGTGGACATGATGCAACTTATTTTGGAAGGGAATGAAAAAGGAAATTCAATAGGTGGTGGTTGAATGTGATACTTGCCAATGCGACAAGGGTGACAATACTCATCCTTGGATTTATTGAACCCTTGCCCATTCCTACTAGGATTTAGACTAATATTTATATGTATTTTATTAAGGGGATACCTAAATCTATAAGGAAAATAATTATCTCTATTATGGTTGATCACCTCATTAAATATAGTCATTTTTGTTCCCTCAGCCATCCCTATATTGCCTCCATAGTTGCACAAATTTTATTGGACCATATTTTCCATCTTCAGGCCATTCTTTCATCTAATGTCTCATATCATGATGTAACCTTCACTAACCATTTTTGGACAAAACTATTTCATTTCCTTAACACCCGATTGAAGATGAGTTCTGGGTATCATCCCCAAATGGATGGGCTAACTAAAATTGTTAAAAAATTATTGGAAACTTTCCTTCATTGCTTTACTTTAGAACAAAAAAATTAGTGGGAAATGTGGCTCCCTCTCACCAAATGGTAATACAATACCTCTTACCACACTTCAATTAAAATGACTCCATATGAAGTAGTCTATGGTCAAGCACCACCAGTGCTCCGTTCATACATCCCTAGTAGTTCATCAATTCAAGCAATCAACATAATTCTATAAACCCAAGATCAGATCATCAACACCTTATAGGATAATCTTCATATGGCACAAAATCAAATGAAATAATAGGCTAATCAACACCATTATGAATACACTTTTCAATTAGGTGATATGTTTTTTATTCTCTTATAGCCATATAATCAATCCTCAATAAAACTCAAAGGGAATCATAAGTTGGCTCCCAAGTTCTATGGGACCTATAAGGTTCTTCAAAATATTGGGCTAGTTGCTTATAAGTTAGATCTCCCACCTTCTTCTTGAGTTCACTTAGTATTTCATGTATCTTGTCTAAAGAAAGATCTTAACACAAACATCAGAGTGTAGACTATTTTAACAAAACCTGATAAAGAATGAACCATCATTCTTGTGTTAGAGGCAATCCTAGATAGGCACACATGCCAACTTCACTCCCACTCCATCACAGAGTTTTTAATTTAGTGGTATAAAATGTAAATAGAGGATGTAACATGGGAACCACTATTTTAGATGCAACACCAATTACCACATTTGAAACTTTGAGGACAAATATTTTTGTAAAAGGGAGGGGATGTTAGGAACCTGTGTTACCACTTCTCTTTATTTTGTTAGTGTAATAGTTTCTATGGATGTATATGCTTTTTAAGTCATACCTTGAGCATTTTGTTTTATCTCACATTCATGGGAAGTAGTAGTTACTTAGATTAGAATTATTATATAAGTGAGTTTTAATGTGAATGAAGGCATCCAAGAATTTATTTTATTGAGCTTTCTCAAAGGAGGTTTACCCATCGAAAAGGTCAGTGATTCTACAATTTATCCATTTTAATTTAGTTCATCTTATTTGAGTTAATATATTTATAATTTCATGTGTTATTTTATGTATTTAAAAATATCTTCTAACTTTTTCAAGAAGGATCCTCTTATCCTATGAACCCTATCATAACCCTTGTCCTCCTTCTACCCCTGCATATGACTAACATCAGCCTCCTTTGTATTCAAATCAGTGCTTTACTTCCCCTTGTCAAGAACAAGCTTAACCTATTACATCCTTATCAAGAGTCAAGAAAGAATTATCAATTTATATTGAGTTGATAAAGAATATTGGTAAGGGTTTAGAGTTATCTCTAATTATCCATATCCATATTCTATAAAAAATAAAGAGTGATCTTTAGTTATTCAAGAATATATGGTTAGTTTGTGAGGGAGAACAATGGTCACCTTGTAAGAATGAAGATATAACAATTATAATAAACATGTTCCAAAATGTAAACAATATGCTAATATATAATAAACGGAAGTAGGCTCATTTGGACTAGCCTTATGTGCACTCCCCCCTTAAAGAGCCTCAAGATAAACCTTCAAGAGTCCATGATCAACCCCCTAGTCAACCTTATCAAAATATATCCTTGTCAAAACATAGAGAGGCAATATTAGACCAAGGAAGAATAATCATGAAAATAAAGGAAGGGTTTGAGATTGGACAAGATTCCCCTATTAATACCATAGAAGGGATAAATATCTTATTGAAATATTTCTATAATATATGGGCATTCATTGAAGAATATGCCTACATACATGTTGAGAAATAAGAGATGAAAGGGTGGGTATTTTATATTAATGAAGTGTTTGAGAAATGAGAGGAATATGTCAATCCTAAGCTAATCAATTTACCCTCTCCTATCCCTATTCCTATTCCCACTTAAGAAAATGAAGTCACCCCATCATGGATCTTCTCCAAATATTTTAACCTTGGCTTTTTCATTCCCTCACTTGTAAGGTGACCCTCTCCTATAACCATTAAAAAGGAAGAAAAAGTGTCTATTCCATACTCATCCCCATTACGGAAATCAGTTTAGAAGGAAATTATTAATCATGTGTCAGATCAAGGAGTCTAATAACTAATTCTGATAGAGGAAAGGTTATCTTATATAAGAAATGAATCAAGAAACCATAGCTCAACTCAAATAGCTTGGTGTACAAGAGTTTCAAGACTCTTTATCCTTTCCTCAAGAGATACCTAAAAGATATTTTAAGGTCCCTAGTTAGAAGGATACTCTCCTAAAATGCAAGCAAGGTGAACTTATTCGCCCTCATACAATCTCTCTCATGAAGGAGGAACCTATTTTACAAAGAATACAAGAGAATATTGTAGTCTAAGTTGAGCCTAAAAAGGATAATGCAATTGTCTATGATGAAGAGATCATGATAAATAGTCCAATGTATTCAAAAGGGAAAGAGTTAGGTTTTAATCTAACTTCTTGGCATGGCTTTGATATTTTAGAGCCTGAAGGTAGTACTAATGCATTGAAATTTGAATATATAGATACAAAGGATGTGGCTGAGAGGAAGGAGCATTTTGTTTGGTCCCAAGAGTTTCCTTTAAGTATGGTTGAAGATGAAAATGAATAAGATGTAGAGATTGATATAGTCAATCAATCAGTTGACCATGTTGGAGAGGTCATAAATGATCTCGAGGAAGAAATAAAGGAAAAATAACATCAAGATGAAGTATAACAAAAAATATACTATGACTTCATGGATTAGGTAGAGGTTCTAAACTAGCCTATGCCTCCTCAAAATCTTGAAGATGAATTTTCTAATCCTATTGAAGAAACTAACCAATCTCAAGATGAATTATACTTTGGAGGTAGTATTGATGTCTTCAAGAATGAATAAGAATGGTTAGATTTAGAGCCACAATAACATGACATTTTTGGCTTTATGTGGATTGATGAGATACCATATGACTCCATTAATATCAAGAAAAGCAAGGATGGTGTTAAAGTTGGCATTGTGTAGGATGACTAAGAGGAATCTATCTTTTAGGAAGACTTAGAGCTTTTATACCTAAGCTTAGATAGTCAACCAAGCATTAATTCAGAGGAGCCATCATATGTGCTTCATTCAGAGCATAAAATTGAACCATCAAATGAGAAGGTTGTAGATGATTCTATAGTCTTATATGAGGCAGACCTTGAATAAATAGACCAATATGTCTACATTGGAAACATGTTTGTCCCATTTCATCCATTTGAGAGCATGCCAAAAGGATTAACAACTAGACATATCAGCTCACATATCATGAGATCTCAAAATCAAGGTATTTTTCATTCTATTTTATCACAAGTGAATGACAATCAAAGCTTTACATTTGACCCAAGTGGAAGGTATTGGTGAATTTTAACCTTATACATATTAAAGTAGGTTTCATGATTTTCTCCAAGTGTCTTTGTGCACATTTTAATTTAGTAGGTTAGTTTCTATTTCTTTCCTATAAGTGTTTACATCCATTTACCTTTGTTGTTCTATTTTAGTCCTTATTATTTTAAGAGGATGTTCCAAAAAGGATCAGTGTTGTATCAAATTTTAGACTAGATCAGTTGTAGAGACTTATGACTCTATTACCAATGGACTAGACAAAGCAACATGGTTTGGGTTCTCTTGTATAGATATGCATGTAACCCCTATGAGTTGTCAAAAAGATGGACATTTTTATTCCATATATAAATTTCTTACATGGTTTGATGAAGCAGTGGATCAAAGGATTAGAAATGAGTCTAATAATGCAAAATGGAGAGGATCCAAGTAGATTTTCATGGTGTTAAACAATTGTAGGAATAGGTCTCGAAAAGCCTAAGTTTATACTTAATAAATATTTCAAATTTTGTCTAGATGTTAGAGCATTCATAATTCCTTCATAAAAATTATTCCACTCAAAGCTCATAATAAAAGTATAAGGCATATTTCTTTTGGGAAGTTTGTTTCTAAAATTTGGCTAAGTGTTATTTATTTTGGGAGATTTATTTTGGGTCTTTTAGGATAAGTGTCAAGAATTGTTTCAAACATTTTTTCCAAAATAAAAATCCTGAAGGGTCATTATCTCAAAAGGCATCTCAATTTTTTTTTTGAAGGGTGTTTTCTTAGGAAAATGGTCCATATAGAAATCTTGAAGGGCCCTTTCTCAATCAAAGTGTCTTATACATTTTCCTAAAAGGTAAATTTTTATAGAAAAGTGTCCCAAACACTTTTTCCAAAGGTACTTTTTCTTCGTCAAAGGGTCCAAAGCAAAAGTTTTGAAGGGTCATGTCTTCATGGAAAGTGTCTATAATTTTCCCAAAGGGTAATTTCTTAGGAAATTGTCCATATAGAAGATCTGAAGGACACTTTAAAAAGTTCTTAAAGTTAATTTTAGAAATACCAAAGGGTAATCTCGAGGGGCAAAAGGCCAATTTTAAAAGGCTAAAAGGCAATTATATAGGGAAAGTATCCTTGACAAAAGTTTCAATAGAAGATACAAGGGCATGAATTATTTTGAGAAGATTGTTTCTAAAATTTACCTAAGTCATGTATTTCTTTTGGGGAAAATGTTCCATGATAATTTTCTTGAAGATAAAATTCTTTTAGACATTTTGTCTATGGAAAAAGCTAAGTACACAAACTTTTAAGGAAGTTGTCCAAGATAATTTTCCTGATGACATAATTCTTTCAGACAAATTATCTAAGACAATATTTATAAATACTAGGACATGAATTATTTTAGGGAAATTATTCCACAATAATTTCCCCAAAGACCAATTTATTTCAAACAAATTGCCCAAGACAAAACCCATAAATAGATTCTTTTAGATAAATTGTTTTGAAAAAATTGATCCAATAGATTGATGATGGTCCCTTAAAAGTCAAGTTTGGGCCCTAGAAAGTAGCCATTTAGATTTTAAAATCTAAGGATGTTTACATAGATGTCAATATTAAGCCCCATGAAATAGCCATTATAATTCAAATGGAAAGATCATATGGTGTAGGTTCATCAAGACAATATCTAAAGGTACACATTCACTGACAAGAAGATGGGCTCAAGTAGATAAATGGATCACATTCAATAATGGATTTAGATCTAGTGGCACATGATCAAGGTAAAAGGTTAAGGGTCTTAGAGGCCACCACATGGCATAAACATGAGAGAAGATAGACTGATGAGTAGATGTAAGGGATAAACATTTGGGTGATAAGTGTTAACAACATGTTAACTTAGGTAAAAGATCTAATAGCACACATTAAACATCTCAGAGGATATCTAATGGTGCAAGTGAGAGTTAATAAATCAATAAATCTCAATTTAGTTTGTTGACAACCAATGAACAAAGGACTAAGCTAGGATATTTTTGACTAAGGTTGATGAAACAGTTCTACTTAGGCAAAGAAAATTAATGGACCCAAGCTAGTGAAAGATACATGGAACTAATCTTGAGCTTGACCCAAGTTAAACTAGGATAAATAATAGGGACTAGGCATCGATTAGAGAGACATCTATATAGACTATAGGAAAACCAATAATATTATACTGGTTTTGGTCTATGGTTGATTTATGTCTACATTTCAAAGCAAGAGATGGTTTATGGAATAAGTGTAAAATCTCTCATCCTTAAGCATTGTCATTAAATCTTAATAAGTATCCATATATAGACAAGGCCATTTTTCTATCAGATTCATGAGCATGAAGGTTTTATCTTTAGTAGGAGATAGTGTGAAAGGATTAAAAAAAGGACTTGGTGGTTGGGACTTATAAATAGGTGCATTTAATGCATCTTCAAAACCTTTGGGGATCTTTCCCACTTTGTAATCCATAAGCAACATCCTCATTGGACCAAATAATGGTGGAGCATTCCTTGAAAGCTGGTAGCTCATTAATTATTCTCAAAACATGCTCCATTTCCCCTCTTCTCCCCTTATCCTATAGTATCCCATTCTCTTCTCCTTTGAAAAGGTTCTCAAATTTTATAATTTTTCATATTTCTAGGAGATAGGGGACTCTTTGGGATAATTCAAAGTATGCTCATCTTGATTAGGCTTGACCCTATTAAGCATTTGTAAGAACTACCTCTTGATGTAATATGAGACCTTCTTTACCTATATCTTGCCTTGGATTTGGTTTGGTGAGTTGCATGATGAAATTATGTGAAGGAGAATATTACTCATCTATTTTCCATATTTATAACCTTTTTTATGGAGTTTTCAATGTTGTTTTAGGTCTATATTAGTGTTCCACTCTAAGCCTCTTCTATGAAATACTTATACAATTATCTTGATCTTGGGGTTGTGTGAGCTAGTACTATCTTCTATAGAACTATTATGGGTTCAAGATTATGGATATTCCATTTCAAATTTGGTACATCACCTAGTTAAATTTCTTAGGGGCCCTTATCCCTTTCTAACCCTTTTCCCTATGAAGTATTAGTTTGGCTTTAGTTTAGGTGAGCATCATGAGGAAGTTGGCCTACTCTAGAGGTTCAACTCCAACATAGGTTACCCATAGCTTTGGGTTGTCCCAATATTATAGCTTAGTTGGAAAGAGCCTAAATAACCCTCTCCAAGGGTGTAAATTAGTCCTATAACAATGACTACTACAATATCCCCTCACTATCATTAGTGTTATCTCCCCCATATTTGGGATTATGTGGCCATATGATAGGAAATTTTTATATCACTCTTATACCCCCACACCTTGATGATCCCTCACATGACATTCCAAATACCTCAATAATACTATATGATCTACGAGGTGTGCCAAAACAAACTTTATGTGTAAGCAAGGCACTAGATGTGGCTCCACCCACCAAGGATAATGCCTTATAACTCTCACTTGTACTTTCACCTAAAATATACTTTGCCAAGTGGGAAAAGTATATGTTGTGCCCAAATATGAACACCAAATAGTATTTCCCCATGTAATCATCTACAACAGTATGATATGTGATACAACATGCAACATGTGATCCTACACCCATCATTATACACATGATAGGGTAACATCTGCTACATGAAATAATCTTGTAGGCTAATACATCAACAACCTCTCATAAATCCAAATAATAAAATAGCAGGTCCCATTTTCATCTAACATCATAATAAAATGCTATACAAATCATGCACTAACTAAACCCAAATCACTGATCCTAAATCATATATTGTGCCCTACTCCAATATGGATCAACACATTGTAAATATATATAATGGAACCTTCCCATCCAAATTGTGAAAAATCGCACAAGCTATCACAAGTCCAATAATATCCTTTCAAATATGATAAATGGATAAAACATATACATCAAATATGTGCACTCATAAACTATACTAGACATATCTCTTATAACCAGTCACCCATAGGGCTAAGGCTCATGTATTTGCATATGTATTTGGTGTATCACATGATACAAATAACCCTAAAATAAAGAGTCCAAATAAAGCATGGACATCCTTGAGGGTGATACTAACCTTAATTGGATCCCCATCCACCACCCACCTAAGAGTAGTATTTAATCACTCCCATTTCCTCAAGAACATGGTGTCTAAGTCTACACTAAGTGTGATCCATTATATATCCATCATACCACTAAAATCCAAGGCTATCAATTGAGATCTATTTGTTACAAATAATATCTAAAGTATATTTGGTAACCACACCACATCCATTAATCTATAGAGTCTCTATTACCTTTGTAAAACATCAAAATATAAATCACATTTAAGCTTTCCATCCCACATAACCAATAAAGATACTTTAAAATATAAAATATTAGTAATTAAATACTTCATCAACCTTTTTATATTTATCTTTCTCACTCTCAACTATTTCTACCAATGTTTATAGTAAGTTAGAAACACATTTATTCATATCATACTAGATCGACCACATTTTCTACTATGTCAACCACCTAAACTTTAAACATAATCATCCAAGACATATGTCATCGGCCAACTTACTACAACCCAACTAAATTGTCCACTTTTTATACTAACTCAACCATATAATTTTATACATGATTGACCATGGCCTATGATATTGACCACCTTAATTAAAAAATATTACATCGAACAACCTCTCTATGAGGTTAGCCACCCTTTCATTTAACTAAGTCAGCCATGACATATGTCATTGACCACCTATTATGGCATTAATTTGCACCCTTGGAGAGGGTTATTAAAGATATATCCAAATAAGCCAAAAAATGGGAACAACCTTAGAATATAAGTGTATTGTAGTGAGGTTAAAACTCTAGATAAGTTTAGCATCCTCTTAGTTCCATCAACTGAGATAATATTTATGCTAGGAAAAGGGAGAAATTTTGATAAGAACTCATAAAAATATGTAAAATTAAGTGATTCACCAATGTTTTGGATGCTTATAAATATACATAACATACAATAAAAAAACCTTTATACTTGAAAATATTACTCCATTCACTCTTTTATCAGCTTTCTCATAAATATTTCATTAAAAGGCACTAACTAGCTATTAATCTATCATGGGAAGGGAGTTTTCCACTTCTAAAACATTCCACAAACTATCTATGGAACTTAGAATGACCTATGAGATATAGAAAACACTTCATTAATTTGAGAAAACTCATACAAAGGTAAAGGAAATCATACATTCACTTAACCACATCAATGAATTCATAGAACACACTTCAATTTAGCTTATGAGTGGAGTAATTTAATCTCTTATTGCATTAAATAGGTGTTATAGTAAAAAATTTGGCATAGCCTAGGCATGAAAAAAGAATAAGAGTATCCTTTATTGAGGGAGAAATGGGAGATATATAATAAAATGGGAAGGGAGAGAGGGAAGCAAGAAAACAAAACCTAATAAAACAGGCCCAACCACTTTTTGATCAATTAGCATTAATCCTACCTCTACACATTACCTTTCATTAGCTCTAAATAGATTGCAAGCCCTCTTAATGGCATAGAAACACACTAGAAAACATGAAATTATTGAAGGTGTTGATCCATGAACCATTAAAATGAGAAAATTCCCAAGAGACTTTGAAACTTCAATGAATGTTCCACTTACCTTTCTCAACCTCCAAACTCTCCATCTTCTTAATGAGCTTGTCACATTATGATTCACCTTGATATGTTCTTTAAATTATTATATAATCACCTGAACTCATTCACCTAGTGTCCCTTCCAACACTCCTTTCATAATCACCATTTTGCCTTTACTCCAAACCCTGATCATAGGTCTATTATAAATGAAAACCAATCCCCTTATTGGTTTTCATATATCCAAAATTCAATGAAGCTCCATAGGATACTTAATCTCTTGATCATGATAAATATGTAAAACTTACATCTGAGGGATTTTGAGAGGTTCAACTGAGCTTTAATGGTATCCTATGATTATATAGAGTATGCTCTAGTAACCTAGATTATATTTGATCTTGCATTTATACATTTGTCTACCTAGGTCAACAAAATATTTTGATCTGACATGTCTACCTATGTGTAGTTTATTTAGGATGCTTATTTAATTTTAAAATAATGATCATCACCACTTTGGACATGTGTCTTCATCTTGTGACTTCTTGAGACTCGATGAAATTTACTCTATTGATTTCTTTGAGAGTCTCCTAGCTTTAACCTTTATTATTAGCCATTGATCTTTGATTTGCATTCAAGATTATGACACTTGATAATCCCACATGCCTTTATTATACCCTAATATCATTATATATCAATTTAACATGATTATTCCATGTGGTGGTCTTGCATGCAATTTCATTTACTTTTTGACCTCGATTCACACCATCGATCTACTTCTGTATGGTTGAATTGTGCCATAGATATTTAGTCTACCAAATAAAACATGCACCATTGATTTGCTCAATATTCACCATAATATAGATACTTATCACCATTTCATTCAATATCAAGATTCTCTAACTTTTTGACCATGTGCTCACTATTGGTCTTCAATTACATGATTAAATGCACACTATAGATCTTTCCTGACTTGTTGACTTCATGATATTGTTTGTGTGCTATTAATATATAATGTTAGCCTTCAATATCATGCCATTTATTATCCCCATATTAAAATTTAAAAATTTTAATTATTTTTTAATCCAAATGATTATTTCTTATGGCTTTAATTTGATGTCTCTGGGCACGTCACACACTACGAGCTCATTTTTGAAGGCTTATAACTTGAGATAGAAAACACATCAAGACACCAAACTTGTAGGGGATATTCAAGGAATGAAATAAATAAATTTTGTGTAATTATTTAAAAAAAATTAACTTCTTAAGTACACTTATTAAATGTAAAACCAAATTGACTTATTCATTCTTGTATGCCATGCTAAGATATTCTAGTTCCTCTACATCACCAAATTCACACTTTAAGCTTTCTTAAAGTGTTTTAAAATAGTTAAAGTGAAATGTGATAATTTCATGAAGTCTATTTTCTCATTCTACCATTATATCACTCTCCCAACCAAAACTCTACTCAACTTCTCACACTAGATCTAGGCAAAATTTCTTATGTAGGTCAAATTTGGCCAACATTTCTAGTGACTCGATTGGGAAGCATGCTTTCTATGCTTGAGAACCAAATTAGTTACTTTTTTTGATCCATTAGGCATATGAGGTCATAATTATTTCCTTCCTAGCTTATTATAAATATTATACAAGGTTTTCCCTTTCTAAAAACCTCCTCTTGAAGCAATAAGAGTAATAAGAACAAAAACAACATTATGCCCAAGGCACTTAGGGAAGGGAAACACACAAATAAAAAGATGTGCATAAGGAATTTAGAGGAAAAGATGAAAAAATACTCTAATATATACAAGGATAAAACTTATAATTACCTCCCTCCTAGATCAAATGGGAAATAATTAGCATCATTCACTTGTAATTAACCAGGATGGAAAATATCTTGTTCTTGAGGTACCAAAACTAATGAACCAAACTGCTTGATTTCCAATCTTATTGACATGATATATAGTAGATGAGAAGGTAAAAACATGTCTATAATGTAGACATATTGGTCTAAGTCTTCAAAGCTTACTTCATGTTGGACTATAGGAGCACTTTCAATATTATTCCCCATGGTTGATTGAAGTGGCATATTTAGCTCTTAGCAGCCTCTTGAGGAGTTTCCACTTGTTCATACACAAGTTCTATATTAATAATTAAGTCAAAAATATTACTTAAAGATACATTATTAAACTCATAATTATCTATCAAAAACATATATCTTGATTTAAACACTTTAAACAAGTCCTCATAGTTACCTTGTTCAACCATTTCTTGCACATTTGAAGCATCATTGAGGACATATGGTTGTAATTCTACTGCATTAAGATCTTGAACCTCACTAATATGTTCTAATAATTTATCCTCTATTTATTTATCTTACTTATTTAAAACCTTTTTATTTGATCAGATTGAGTATTATCCTCTTTAAGCTCTAATTCATTAGTGTCGAAGTCATGCCAAGAGGGCTGGTTCAAACCTAATTTTTTCTCCTCTATCCTTTGTAAAATAGGTTATTTATAAAATAGGGATATGGTGGGAGGGTGAAAATTTTCACTTTTATTTCAACTTAAGAGAGTGTCCTTCCAACTAGGTACCTTGAGTGGTCTCTTTAATGGCTCTTTAGAGATAGAGAGAGAGTCTAGGAACTCTTGTAGGGAAAGTTCATTGAGTTGAGCTAACACCTCTTTGTTATTCTCTTCAACCACTAACTCCTCCTTTTATTTAACTTATTATTGGACCACAATAATTGACACCTCTTTCCTCTTCTCTATGCCATTTTAACTAATTTCCATAATGGGAATGCATAAGATATAGCCACCTTCTATTGATTTTCACTCTCTTTCTCCTTCCTTGCGTTTAGCTCTAACTCTTTGATTTGACTATCTATATTATCTTAGAAAAACTTCTCTTTAAGGTGGTTAGTGTTTTCATGATAATAAGGAACAAAAAAATTATGGTATGAGATACAAGAGGATTCTTGAGGAGGGATGGGATCTTGGATCTCAATAATAGGTAGCTCAACAATAATATCCTCTATTCTTTTAAATCTCTATTGGATTTAATTCCAAGAAGGGAAGGATTAAGGAACACATGAAAGGCTTGGAAAACTTTAAAGGTCACTTGGAATGGGATCTTAAGGAATAATGGGTGGCATATATTAGGTTTGAAGTGGTGTATATGAAGACATGAAGACACATAAGGTTGGTAGAGTTGGACCTATTGTTCTTCATGGCTTCTTAGCTTATCTTTAATAATTTGAATGAGACCCCTTACATCCATCATCTCACTTGAGAATATTTTTTAATTTTCTCTCTCAAAAGGTGACCATTATTATTTCATTAACTATAATGCATCTCTCATGTTTTAGTCATATAAAATGTCCAAATTGGTAGTTTGAGTGTGGTTTGTGACACCCTATCCAAAAGTCCATTTTGCATGCTCGTATGACCCTTCTAGACATCTTTTTTGTCATTAATAATCATATAAAACCCTATAAATGATCATTCCACCTCAACCAAACTATATTTCCTAGCCAATCTTGTTTCCCTAGGTCCTAAGCCTATATGATAGGAGTGTCATAATTGGACTATAGCGCCAGACCCTAGGGTGTCCCATTTTTGATGCTCTTATCCATTTTCACTTTGAGCCCCAATGATTTTTTTCATCTAATTCATATCCTTATTTATGTCAATCTAGCATGAATACATTTTGACCCATGACTATTTATTACTTATAAAATCCCACTCAAAACTCACTTATGAAGGGAGGTGGCAAATATTTCAAAGAAAGCAAGAACACAAACAAAATACTAACTTAAAATTCCCTATTATTTTCACACAATCACCCAATACAATTATAAACACAATAAAACCCTCATACCAGTCCCTAGCCACCTCAATCAGTCTTAATTTGGAATTTTTGCATCTACATCACACTATTTCATAATGTACATTAGGTGGGAGAACTACATATGGCTTGATCCTTCTTCAGAGTATCAGTATGTAGATAGTGTGCCCACACAAGAGGTGTGGATTATAGATTTAGTGCATATTACACACTAACCCCCATTTTTAAAATGATTCAAATATTTTTTTATTAAGTATGATGGAAGGTTAGGATTTTGAAGATTAAATCCACAATATAGCAAGTTTTATCAATAATCAGCACTCAAGATTTCATAGCTAGGCTCACATAGGAACATTATAAAAACCCAAAAAAATCAAGATCTCTTGGACTAGTTTGGACAATAGTATGAGTGGATAATAGTTCTAGACACCAAATTGTCATTTTTTTATGTTCTTATCCTTTCATCGAATGAAATCTAGATTCATATTCATGATACTATCCCAATCCTAGATATCTAGTTTCAACCTTTGGCTCATCTATCTCAACATATTTCTAGCTAAGTCATATTTCTCCTTATTTATTTTTATTTATATAAAGGTAAAAAAGACAAATAAATTATACAAATCAAGACTGTATTTATTTCAATATTCTTTATGGATTTATTAATCTAGACCCCTAACTAAAATAGGAATAAAACTCCATTATTCCCAAAAAAGTTAAATCATTTGGTAAACCCTATTTACTTCATTTGCACATAAAACCCCTAAAAACCCTAGGGAAAATTCTTTTATGATTTTATAAATATTCTTATTATTTTTCCTACATATATAAATCAAAATTTCACATTTAATTTTAAGATTTACCATAGTAATTTTAAAAAATATTTTTTTTAAAACCCTAGTTGCCTATACTAGGTCTCAGTATTTTCAGACCCTAGCTTAGAGTTTCAAAATTAAAATTCTATTTTTTGCACATTGGGATGAATAATTCAATTTTATTCATCATGATTTACTTATGAAAATTTTTCTAGTTTCTCTTTCATGTTTGTTTCCTTTCATTTGGCATGAATTCAAAAATGACATAAATACATATGTACATGTTATTTTAAGACCAATTCAAATATATGTCATATTTCATTACTTATTTAACATGATATCTCTCTATTATGTGTAATTGAATTAATAATAAAATCCTTTCATACTTAGAGGGTCCATTACATAAGATAACAACCATATGTCAAGTTTCAATGTCATATCTTATGCATAGGAAGGAATTTCCTTCTCCTCCTCTCTCCTAAGAGGGTGATATCTATTTTTTCCTATGACCAAGTATATTTTATCACATCTCAAAAAGGTGAGGCAGCCTATACTAAGTTTAGGTAGCCTATACTATTGTTCCTAATGTATACATTCAGCCTATAGGTTCTTCAAACCCTCTTCAACATATGTTCTTACATGTTCAAGCAAAAGTAACTAGGGTTTGCACTTGTGAGACTCTAAGGGATCAAATCACCAGTATGAGAAAGTTAATTTCAGATTTAAAAACATAGAATAATCTATTAAATTAAAATATCACAACATTGGAAAATTAAATTATAATACAAAAGCCTCAAAGACACCCTAGTGTCAATCAGGTATATGCACCTGCACCTAGTCAATTGGTTGCAAGTAATGCTACATATCAAAATAAGAAATCACAACAAAGTAACTATAAAACTAGTGATTCAAAAATAATTCAAAGATAAAATAAGAGTTCAAGTAAGGTACTAAGGGAAATGATTAAATCTAAGTTGACCAAACTACCCCTCTACATCTAATGAGAAGATCCATATATTATTATGCATATCATAGAATTCATGGGCATCAGACAGATTCATGTTTAGCATTGAAAAAATGTATACAATAGATAATTTCTAATGAGGACCCTATACAAGATAAATCCATGAAGAAATCCATAGTGACATAGTAACACATTTAGAAAGGGTCAATTTCAAAAATAGTAAAAAAGTGGTTACCAAATCATAGCTTAGAATAATAAAAATATAAAAAACCAAAATTAGAGTAAGAAATAGTACCACAAGCACATGTAAAGCACAAAAAATATGTAAATATACCTCTCCAAAATGAGGCTCAAATTTCAAAACAATATGGGTTTGGTCAAAAATATCTATAATAGTTTGATTATCAAGGTCAACGGTTGGACAAACATGCTCAAGGCATCACTACTCCTATTATAGTAGTTGATAATGTTTGTCACCAAGGTTTGGGATTTACTAAACATCCTAAGATAAATCATTCATAGACATAATTTATCAAAGGAAAATATCCAGATATAATATAAGTCAACACTAGCATTCCATTGGTTCAAATCCAAGATGATAATGATGAGTGGAATAATACAAGTTATTATGAATTCCAAGATAGCAACAATGAATCTAAATATTAAGAATCATATTCATAGCCATTCCCTCATCCTTCAAATTTATACATATTTCCTTTGTTTGATACAAGACACCATGATATGGAGCCTCTTTTGAGACTCATCGATTAGTATCATTTCTTCTCAATATTTCTTGTAGATAATTTCTTTCAGCTTAATTGTACATAATTTCTTAGCTTTTATTATACATAGTTTCTTTGCACTTACTTGTACATCATTTCCTTATGATTAATTATACATATATTATTTCAAAAATAAAAAAAACAACACAACATGTCAAACTACAAAAACATTCAACAAACTAAAAACATCAAAAACATTTCAATTATATGCATCATTTATGCTTTATATTTCTACTACAATGATAGCCTTACATTTTAATATTATATGCTATTATTTGTCAATTTATCTACATTACCATGATTCAATTTATCTTATTTTATTTTTTGCAATGACACCCAAATCTTTGATTGCTTCACTCTACCCATTGATGGGGCATCCTACTTTTACATTCAATACATACATCGACATATCTACCCATCAGGGGCATCTTCTACATGACTACACCATCCAGGTTATGCCATTCCTACACTAAACACTCTAGTTATCATGTTGATGTACTTTACTTACTAGCTTACATAGATTATTCTATCGACACTCATAATTATATATAACTTGTGTGCTTCTTAGCATCTACCTAGTCTTGTAATCCATATTTTTCATACTTTCACTTCTTAATTTGATTAGTTATATGCAATAGTATTTTCAGTATTTAGATGCTTTATTTTCTATCTTTGAGTAACTAGATGTGATTACATTTCTCAGTTCCTATTTTTTACTCTTGTGTGTTCCTTTAGATATTTTCTAATGTCCTTTTCTTGTACTCTTCTATGTGCTTGTGGCCCTCATGTCAACTTTACTTGTACTCGTGTATGTGCTTCTAGGCCTTCATGTGAATCTTCCTTATTTGTAATTATATGTGTATGTGGGATTTAAACATGCCTTATATGATTTATTTCTTAGTTTGAGTGATATTTCCCCATGTCCCTTATTTGCTTGGCCCCTTGGCCTCTTTTATATGCTTCTTACTTCTTGCCTTGTGTACTTGTTTTCTTCTCAGTTATTTGTAATGCCACAATCCACATCATGCATCATCTTGCCTTTTTATATGACATAATGGAAATCATGTTCCATCCCTCCTTAAAAACTAACTACTAACCATTTTCTAGTTTCAAATCAGTATACTCCACATGTTGTTACATTGTTACATCTATCTAGGCACACCCCTATTGATATAACAATCTCCAATACAAACTATGTTATATCTTGAGACATAAATTTGATTATCATTGTTATATCATGTATTTTTTAACATAACACACTTAGATGGATATTTATTATAAGGGTAGTCATTGCAGGTTTTAAGTCCTACCCTTAAAAGAGGGGAAAGTATATAGGGGTTTTGTCACAAAGATTAGAGCCTTCTATTGATCAAAAATTAGTTTTTTGAACACTCAAAATAGTAATCAGAATTCAAACTAGGTATAATAGACTATAAAGATAGTGATAAATATATAATAGTGATAAAAAATAATAAATGACAAGAGCACCATAATTGGACTACAATACTAGATAATAAAGTGTCTTGTTTTTGGTGCTCCTATCCAAGCAACCAAAAATCCAAAAAATTTAGAAATAGATAGAAAGGTAAGGTTAGGTATAATTTTTTCATCTATAGTATAGTTAAATTGATTAGTTTTAGTACAACTTTTCTTAGAGTATCTAGATATAGGGGGAATCATGCATGGCATGATGGCTCTCACTTCCAGTTTTAGATTGGGTTATTGGTGTAACTTCTAGATTAGAATCCATGTTATAAACACTAGTGATTGGGGGTAATGTGTATGGAACATTTGTTTTCTTTTCTTTATAGTTCATTATATTACCTAGGTAGTATTAGTAGTTACATGCCTTAGTCCATATACAAGTGGTTGATATCATTTTAGAGTGGTTTTCATATAAGCCTAGTTTACAGTTTTGTAGTGGCTCTCATACAAGCCTAATCTCCACCTTTTGGAGTGGCCAAAAGTGGTCTAGTTATTAGTACACATTCAACTATCCACACCACATTGTTATATTACAAAGCATTCATGGGATTTAGGAACCATCTCATACGACACACATTCATATTGGTATTATTTCATAGTTCACTACATAGTGGGAAATGATGGATCCAAAGGAATATATAGCCTTTATATTCTTGAGCCAGCTACTCAGAGGGATTGGACACATATTCCAAACATTGATTAACATGCATGATCACATAACTTCACTTAGTGGGAAATAATAGAGCCAAAGGGCCAACCTTTATATTCTTAAGCCACTTTTAGGGAATTGAGAACTCATCTCCATTTTTGATATTAATCTTGGTATAGCACATACCGAACATCACTCAACATCACTCATCATCACACATCTTCATGGGCTTCACCCTTGCAAGTATGTTTAGGTATTTTTTTTTACTTTTCTTTTATCCTAGTATTTCACTTTGTTCCATCACTAAAATAAAGGGGGGGGGGGTAAATGTAGTCACATAAAATGTCCAAATTTTTGGTTTGAGTGTGGCTTGTGACACCCTATCCATAGGTCCTTTTTTCATGCTCTTATGACCCTTCTAGACATCTTTTTTCTCATTACTACTCATCTAAAACCTTGTAAATGATCATTATAACTTAGCCAAACTATATTTACTAGGCTAATCCTATTCCCTTAGATCCCAAGCATGTAGGATAAGAGCACCATACTTAGACTATAGCATCAGACCCTAAGGTGTCCCATTTTTTATGCTCTTATCCATTTGTACTTTGAGC
The DNA here is from genome assembly GCA_037957365.1 of Torreya grandis. Taxonomy (NCBI): domain Eukaryota; kingdom Viridiplantae; phylum Streptophyta; class Pinopsida; order Cupressales; family Taxaceae; genus Torreya; species Torreya grandis. The sequence goes on from JARHVA010004299.1 coordinate 980,539, forward strand.
CCCAATGGTCATTTTCATTTGATTCCTATCCTTAGTTGTGTTGAACTTGCATGAATAAATTTTGCCCATGACCAATTGTTCCCTATAAAATTCCACTCAAAGCTCATTTATGAAGGGAGGTGGGCAAATCTACAAAGAAAACAAGAATACAAAAAACTTACTAAGGCAAACTTCCCTATTCTCTTATATATAGTCACCCAATACATCTACAAACACACTCAAACCTTCATACCAGTCCCTAACCACCTCAAGCACTCTCAATTTGGTAATTTTGCATCAACATCACATTATTTCACAAAAAACATTAGGTGGTAAAAATACATATGGCTTGAACCCTCTTCAGAGTATTGGTGTGTAGGTAGTGTGCCCACACAAGGGGTGTGGATTACACATTTAGTACAAATTACACACTAACACCCCTTTTTCAAATGATTTGAATATTACTTTATAAATCATGGAGGGTTAGGGTTTTGAATATTAAATCATCTATATAGTGAGTTATATCAATAATCAACACTCAAGGTTTCATAGATAAGCTCACACAAGAACAATGCAAAAACCTAGAAAGTTTTAGGTCTCTATGACCAATTTGGACAATAAAAACAAGAGTGGAAAATAACACTGACACCAAAGTATCCTATTTTCAATGCTCCTATCCTTTTGTTGAATGAAATATAGATTTAAATTTTTGACACTATCTTGGTCTCACATAGCCAGTTTCAGTCGTTGTCTCAGCCATCTCAACCTATTTTCAGTTAAGTCATATTTCTTTTTATTTATTACTATTTTTATAAAGGTAAAAAATACAAATAAATTATACAAATCATGATTGTATTTATTGCAATATTCTTTATTGATTTATTAATCTAAGCCCTTAACTAAAATAAGAATAAAACTCCATTATTCCCAAAAAAAGTTAAATCACATGTCATGAATGATGTGATTAGGGATATCTTGACCATAACCCCTTTGTGCATTAAGGTTTATCATGTACCTTTCATAGCCTAAGAGAATTTGCTTTAAAATTTCAATGGATTGCTTTAAAGATTAAATAGGGACATATTGAGCTTGAGAAGGCTGACACATTAAAACTTGAGAGCCACTTGGGGTGAAGCCATAAACATTTCTAATCTAATATGAAGGATGTTAAGGTAGAGAATAAACATACTAATCAAAGATGGTTGATTGTACATACCAAATAATAATGACTAGGCACTTAGGTTACTTATGTCACCTAATAAATACTTGGAGTTACCATTGATGGTTTTACACATGCCTCCAAAGGTTGATTGGATGGAGAAAATGCCAAAACCCTTCACTCAGTGAAAAATGTGATCCCACTAGGCATGTAAGAAACTATTGTGGTGTTAATTTTCACCCTTGGAGAGGGTTATTCAATATCTCTCCAACTAAGCCACAAAATGGGAATAACCATAGGCTATGACAATCTTATAGTGAGATTGAACCTCTGAAAAAGGTTTGATTCCTCTTAGATCTATCACCTAAGATAATATATATGCTTGGAAAAGGGAGAGAAATTGATAGAAACTCATAAAAACATGTAAAATTATGTGATGCACTAATGTTTTAGATTCTTATAATTATACATAAAACACTATTATACACCTTTCAAACTAAAAATATCATTCCATTCACTCTTTGATCAGATTTCACATAAGTATTTCATAAAAAGGCACTAACTAGCTATTAATATAGAATGGGAGGGAAGTTGTCAACTTCTAAACCAATCCACAAACTATCTACGTCATATATAATGAACTATGAGAGCTATAAAACACTTCATGAAGGTGATTAAACTCATATAAAGGGAAAGGAAAGTATACATTCACTTAAATGCATCAATGAATTCATAGAACCCACTTCAATTCAGCTTATGAGTGGAGGAATTCAATCTTTTATTACATCAAATAGGTGTTATAATACAAATTCTGGCATAGCCTAGGCATGCTAAAAGCATATGAGTCTCCTTTATTGTGGGAAAAATAGGATATATATATATATATATATATATATATATATATATATATATATATATATATATATATATATATATAAGAAAAGGGGAAGGGATAGAGAGAAGTGAGCAAACAAAAACTAATAAATGAGGCCTAACCATATTTTGATTGATTAGCATCAATCTTGACTCTAAAAATTAACTTTCATTATCTCCAAATAGATTTCAAGCCTTCTTATTGGCTTATAAACACACTATAAGACAAGAACTTATTGAAGGTGTTGAGTCATGATCTATTACATTAGGAAAAGTCCTCAAATACTTTGAAACATCATTGAATGCTCCGCTTGCCTTTCTCAACCTCTAAACTCTCCATCTTCTTAATGATCTTGTCACACCATGCTTCACATTGATATGTTCTTTACATTATTAGATAGTCACACGAAATCATTCATCTAGTGTCCCTTCTGACACTCCTTTCATAATCACCATTATGTCTTTACTCTAAACCCTAAACATAAGTTTATTATAAATGAAAACTAATCCCCTTATTGGTTTCCATATGTCCATAATTCAATGAATCTCCATAGGATACATAATTTCTTTATCATGAACAAGATGTGAAACTTATGTCTGAGGTATTTTGAGAGGTTAAACTAAGCTTTAATGGCATCCTATAATTATGTAGAGTTTGCTCTAGTAACCTAGATCATATTTGATCTTGAATTTATTCATTTTTCTACTTGGTTCCATGAAATCTTTTGATCTAACATGTTTGCCTATGTGTAATTTCATTACGATACTTATTTCATTTTAAAATAATGACCATCACCTCTTTGAATGGATGTCTTCATCTTGTGCCTTCCTAGAACTCTACCAAATTTGATTCATTCATTTCCTTGAGAGTCTCTTAGCTTTGACCTTCATTATTGGTTTGATCTTTGATCCACATTCAATATTGTGACACTTGGAAGTCCCATGTGCCTTTAGTGGACCTTGTTTTCAGTCTCTATCCACTTAAAAAATTTATGCCATATGGTGGCCTTGCATGTAATTTGGGCTCATTGACTTTTTGACCTTGATCTACATCATCAATATGCTTTTACATAGTTGAATACAAATCATAGATCTTTGATCTTCCAGATCAAATGCACATCATTGATTTTATTAGGATTCATTATGAGTGAGACACTTGACACCATTGTGTTCATTCTCAAGATTTTATAACTTTTTGACCTCGTGCTCATCATTGATCTTCAATTACATGATTAAATGTGTACTATAGATCTTTCTTGACATTTTGACTTCATGACATCACCCATGTGCCATTGATATTTGATTTTGGCCTCTAAGATCATGCCACTTGGTATCCCCATGTTCAACTTGAAACTTTTTAAGTATTTTTGAATCTAAATAGTTATTTCTTGTGGCTTTAATTAAGACATCCTTGGGCACATCCCACACTGCTAGCTCATTTTTAAAGGATTATATCTTGAGATATAAAACACATCAAGACACCAAACTTTTAGGGGATATTTAGAGAAGAAAATAAATCACTTTCATGTAATTCTTTAACCTTGGTTGATTTCCCATGTATAATTATTAAATGCATAACCAAGATGACTTGTTTATTCCTACATGTCATGCTAAGATAGTATGGTTCCTCTAAATCATTAAATTCACACTTTAAGCTTGCTTAAAGTGTTTCAAAAGCTTTTAGGTGACATGTGATAGGTCATGATGTATGTCTTCTCCTTCTACCATTAAATCACTCTCCCAACTAGGACTCTACTCAACTTGTCACCCTAGATCTAGGTAAAGTTTCTTATGTAGGCCAAATTTGGCCAACACCACCTTGAAATTTGTAACTAGATTAAACACTTTAAACATGATCGGCCACTACAATAATTTACTACATTGGCCACTTATTATGGATTTTTCCACTTATATTGAAACACCCAAACCAATTAAATTGGTCAGGTTGATCTTATTCAAACTACATAATGATTTTTAACTAACTCATCATTAATTACATAGACCTCTTTTTTCTTTACTCGTACACATTAAACCTCATAAATTTTAGTTTTAATGGATTTCACTGAAACATAATTTTTCCTAACCTACTTCATTTTAATCCCATAATGCTAAAAATTTAAATTAAATTCATTTTATTTAGGTGGGGAATATGTATACACTCAATATTTTTAATATTAATAATCTATTGATGTTTTCTCTCTTACAATAACTTGTTAATTTTAGATCTATCAGTGTGCACCCCTTAAAGGGTGAAATAGGAAAGGGGTGGGTAGACCATTGGTGCTTTAAAATATTATTGGTCAATTATATCATTTCCTAAACTCATTACAAATCATGTTTATCTAACTCCCCAGGTAATACAAACCCCATTTACACATTTTCCTAATAATTTATCCTTTAAAATATCCCATAACTAAGAAAGTACCCTCTTTTCCTACTAAGTCATCTAGGTCAATCTTTTTTATAAAGGATTAAGTGCAAATTATGAAAGAAAGTCAGCCTAACCAACTTAGTTTAAGGCCTAATGGTAACTGTAATCATATAAAAATGTGAAACTAGATTACTTAGGCATGGCTAATAGCACCCAACTTATAGGTCCTCTTTCTTGATCACTCAACCCTTCTTGGCTAGACTTTCACTAATTCTTAGTCACCCATAGCTTCTCACATTGAGCTTTTTAAGACTCAATTAGTACTCTTAGACCTAGATCCATCCCCTCAGGTCTCATTTTCCTAGGAAAATAGCCCCCAACTTAGACAACAACACTAGAATTCATGAGTGTCCTGTATCTGATGATATTATCTAAGTTCACTTTAGCCTCAAATGATTAATTTTTTTATTCATTACATTTTCCCCTATTGGCCTAATACAAGATCATCTAACCCATGATCAGTAGATTCCCTATAAAAAGCCATTCAATGTCCATTTATAAGGGTTGGTACTCATTCACATAAAAGAATAAAAAATACAAGAAAGTACACTCAAGCATTCTTCCATATTCTCTACATATAGCCTTCCAAGACCAATTCAAGCCTATTCAAGAACTCATACCAGTCTCTAGTCATCCAAAGGAAATTCTAGTTTGGCATCTAGTTGCATACATCACACAATTAAACCAAGTACTTCAAATGGGAGAACTACATTAGCTTGATCCCTCTTTAGAGTATTGGTATGTAGGCAAAGTACCCACACATAGGGTGTGAAGTACATCAACTATATCCTTTACACACTAACCCCTTCTCTCTTTCCTATGTTTTATACTCATGTTCAAGTACCAGGAGCTGCTAAGGGTTTTGAAGATTGAATCAGACACATAACAAGGTTTGTATAGACCCAAGCTTTAATATTTCAATGCCAAGGTGTCACAGGCTTGCCGAACAAAACCCAAAACATCTAGACCACCAAGACAATAGTGCTAAAAGTGGACAACAACACTAGAAGTTAATAATAGTGTCAAAAAGTAGACTACAATGCTCAGTAGTAGGTTGTCTTGAGTTTGGCACTCTTGTACAATCCAGAAAATAGATTTTTGGGTCATATTTAAAATAGTCTTCCATCCCTAAAAATATATTTTTAGACCCTACATCTTTTGTTCAAGCTCAAAATAAGCTAAGTTTGATTTCATTACACTTCTTACTATTTTTAGAAAAGGTAAAATACATATCTATTTACACAAATTAGTAATCCAATTGAGACACATTTATTTACTTATTTAAATTTACTCAGACCTTTATTTTCTTTGGAATTAAACACCTAACTCCTAAAAAAGAATAAAACATTTGATGAACCTGACTTACTTTGAATTTCTACACAACAACCCTAGGGATAATTATTTTTATTTTTTTTTGCAATTTTTTCTTGATTTTTTCTTGAATTTAAAAATTATAAAACTATAAATTAATTGAAATATTTTTTAATAAATTCACCCAAACCCTAGTTCACACATACTAGGTCCTATTTGCATACAAACACTTTCAAACCACTAGGAAAAATATAATACTAATTTTAGAAATATTTTCAATTTTTTCATCAAATTTTCAAAATTAAAACTACAAATTTTCTATAAATTTTTCAAATTACTACACTAATCTTGGAAAATTTTATTGAAAACCCTAGTTGCATTAAATACATTCTCAATTATTTTTAGTACTTTTTTCATCATTCTCTAAAAATTTAGTTGCATATCTAACTCAAAAAATCAATTTCAAATTCAAAAGTTCATAGTATTTTACAAATAATATTTATGAAAAATCCCTAGTGGTATATACTAGCTCCTTTTTTTTGCTTGTTGAGGTATCACCTTACATGTTTATCAGCTTAGTATCCTTTTTTCACAATTTCCATTTCACAATTTTTTAGACTCTATTATTTCTTAATTTTAGTACTTTCCCTTTCTCCCATATTGCCTATTAGAACATATTGAAAAACATTTAAAAACATTTTGAATTATTTTCCTACATTACCAATGGCTTAATATACTAGTTTTGATGAAATTGATAAAAAGGAACTTCAATAATCTTAACCAAACATCTAGATATACAAGATGACATGCTTATAATTTTATGAGAACAACAAAAAATAACCAATGGGCAATCTTTTCAAATCATAGAAAAGCTAGTTGCAAATGAAACTACAGGGGAAACTATGTCTCAACCACCCCCTATAGCAACCCAACCTTCTTCTATGCCACCAAATGTAACTAGTACATCCCTATATCTTGATGTGGTAGGCCTTATATAAGATATTTTATCTCTTAAATCTAAGGTGAAACATCTTGAACAAGGTAACCCTAGACCTACATAGGCTTTGGATTCTTTTTCTCTTCTACATACACCATTTGCATGTCACATTGCTTCTACACCCTTGCCACAAGGATTTGTTCAACCCAAGATTACTATTTATGATGGCAAGGATGATCTAGAAACACATTTGAGATATTTTCACATAGCATGTTTGGATTATGTACCCAATGCATGGCTAATTACCAAATTGTTTCTATGGATCCTAAAGGATTATGCTTTACAATGGTTTTATAGTCTACCAAATCAATCAGTCATGGAATTAAATCCTTTAGTTGACATGTTCCTAACACATTTAAATATCAACATTAGTGATAAGGTCTCATATGAATAGATTTCACAACAAAAACAAAGGTCAAATGAGCCTCTCATGGATTATGTTCTTAGATACAAGACTATTCTGGTTAAGTTAACTAGCCCTATGGCTAATCAAGAGCTATAGGACATCTTCAAATAGAGCCTTCTAATAGCATTGTATGAATCCATTATGTTCAAAATATTCTCTTGCTTCACCAAATTGTGTCATACACTTAAGGGAAGAGAAGTCAAGTTAATCTCAATGGGTAAACTCAAGTATTCAAGTACTCCAAACACAAAAAGCAAGAGTAATAGAAAATTCCCATACAAGGTCAATATTAGTGACAAAAAGAATCAAAATAAACTAATAATCAATATGGATTCATATCCCCCTTAGTGTATGGTTTTATCAACACCTCCTTGACATGTATTTACCAATTTATCAGTTTCCCCAACTAGAGTTATACAACAGTTATTGTAATATAACATCATCACTTTCCCACCTATTCAAGAATAGATCTAGAAAATTCTCTTCCATGGGGATATGATCAACATGAATTTGCAATTTTCATAAGGCACCAGGCCACACCACAAATAGATGCATCAATTTGTGACATAAGATAAATGATTTGATTGATGATAATCTATTTGATTTGGGAACTTCAATTGAGCCTCCAAAGACAAAGCCAACATAAGATAAAGATTTGAAAATATTTTTAGATTCATTTACATATCATTCAAAACAATAGAAACAAGACACATTAGGTGTTCATCATATATACCATACACATCCTCCACTAGTTATATACCAAGCACCTTTAGTTGATGCACATCCTTTGAGAGGTATGATAAGTGTGTATGAGTATAGAGTTATATCCAAGCCTTAAATATATTTTTATGATTAGGATATTGTCAAGGATGATACAAGTTAAAATTTAGTTTTTATTAGAGCACATATCCATATTCAACCTATCTACAATGTACTCATTGACAATGGTTATAATATTTATATGTGCACCTTCACACTAATACAACATTTGGGTTATTTAGAGTAGGATATCACTCTAATAAATAAAATTATTAGTGGTTTTAGTGGGAATAGTCAAATTTCATTGTGTGACATAGTAATTTTAGTACAGGTTGGTTCTATACATGTGGCCACACCATTCACTATAGTTCCTAGCATATGCATTTTTGACATACTACTTGGTCAACCATGGATTCAAAAACTCAAGGTAGTACCTTATATAATTCATATATGTATGAAATTCATTCAAACTAATCAGGTTATTAAATTTGTTATAGTTCCTTATGAGTCACCACTCCCCACTTTAGAGCCATATATCAACTTCTAATTACCAGATCCAATTCTTCCACTAGTTTTCGCTTTTCTTCTAACTTATATTCTATTTCCACTTCAAGTTTAGCCATAGTTACACCATCTATCACTATTAAAAAGGGTTCATACACCCCCATATATTTAGGATTATAGATGACTTCTAGTAATATTATTCACACCTAGAGAAATTACACTAATATCTCAAATAGATACACCAAGAGCACATGTTCACAGAGCTTTTTCTTCTCCTACTTTTAGATGGGTCCCTACGAGCCCTATAGTTGCATCTAATTATAAAAGTTATAGGGGGACCCCAAATTTGTATTCCACTTTATATATTTTAGGGAAGTTATAATGTACACACATTTTAGCTTCACAATCTTACTCATATACTTATGCCTCACGATCATGCACGATTCAATTTTTTGACACAGGATACCAAGATAGGGAGTCTCACCTGAGACTCATCAATTAGTATCATTATTCTCAGTTATGCCTATAAATAGTTTATATATATATATATATATATATATATATATAAACATTTAAAAACTAAAAAAAACACCAAAAACATACTTTTAATTATATGCATCATCCATGATTTACATCACTACTATCATACTAGGAATTACATTTGTTGTTTCATGCTTTGTATGCCAATTTTATACATTACCATGCTTCACTTGATCTTCTTTGAGTGTGTGAAATGACATCCAACTATTTTATTGCTTCATTATACCCATAAAGAGGGTATTTTTACTTCTGCATTCGAGACATACATTGTTATACACACCCATCAGGGGCATCTTCTATAAGACTACACCATCCAGGTTATATCATTTCTATACCACACACTCTAAGTTATCATGGTAATGTACATTAATTTATAGCTTACATAAAATACTATATCAACATCTCACTAGTATCTAGCAATTTTTTATTTCTTAGCATATACTGAGTCTTGTACTACACATGTTTTGCATACTTTCACATTTGCTTTGATCAGTTAGATGTGCTTGTCTCTTTCTAGTTATTACATGCTTTTTGTACTTGATTAACATAGCTTTTGTGATTGCATTTTAAATTCCAACTTGTTTCCTACTTATTCCTTAGGACATTTACTAATGTCCTTTGTTTGTACTCCTCTATGTGCCTATGGCCTATGTGCCAACTTTGCTTATTTTCACTTGTATGTGTATATGGGTTTGAACATGCTTTCCATGCTTGTTTCTAGTTTGAGTGACATGTACCCATGTCCTTTGTTTGCATGGCCCCTTAGCCCATCTAGTATGATTCTTACTTCTTTCTTGTTTACTTTTTTCTTGTCAAATGTGTGCAATGCCATGATCCATATTATGCATTTTATTTGCTTTCTTAGATGCCATGATGGACATCATGCTCCATCCCTCCAACTAAAAATTAACATTTCTAGTTCTAGTTTAATACATTGTACATGATTTCACATTATTATATCTATCTAGGCATACCCCTATTGATTTAACAATATCTTGGTACAAACATGTTTTATATCTTGAAACATATTATCAATTATCAAATGTTATATCATATATATTTAGATTAACACACTTGAAGGACTCTTTTCTTCTAAGGGCAGTCATTGTAGGTTCATCATTCCTACCCTCATAAGAGGGGGAATAAAATAGGGGTTTTTTCATAGAGATAAAACATCATAGTAATAAAAACAAATCATTTATAATAGTAAGTAGAGAATCTAGAGATCAAACTAGTCAAATTAGAGTAGAAAAAGAGGAACAGTTTCAAATTAGTAGTTAATTTTCACACCAAACAATAAAGCTAAAAATGAATAGTAGCACTAGAAATGGAAATTAGGGCCAAAAATAGGGGTGTCTATAGTTTGGTGCTCATATCTAAGTAGAAAAACACTTAGGGTTTCCATAAATAGGCAAAAATTTCAATTCAAGGATAGTTTTTACACTTCCAAATACTTCAAATTTAGTAGTTTTGACATTATTTTCTTAGATATAGGGGGTTATCATGTGTGGCATGATGGTTATCACTTTCAATTTAGATTGGGTAGTTGGCATAACTTCCCAATTAGAATCCATGTTTTAGACATCAATGATTGGGGGTAATGTGCATGGTACATTGATCTTTTTTTGTTTTTGAGCTCAGTTTATTTCAATCATTCTCAACAGTTACATACCTTACTCCATCTATAGGTGGTTAGCATCACATTCAAGTTAAAATTTCATACAAGTTTATCTTTCCAAGTACCTAATTTTTTGAGTTTGTTTTCATATAATCCTAGTACATCAATTTCAGAGTGGCTTTCATACAAGTCTAATCTCCATCTTTCAAAATGGACAAGAGTAGCCTAGTTTCTAGCACACATTCAGATATCCACACCACAGTGTCAGATTTTTACCACATTCATGGGATCCATGAGACATCTCATATGATATATATTTTATACCAGTATCACTTCATAGCTTTGCTTCATGGGGAAATGATGGAGCCAAATGGTTATCCTTTTTATTCTTGAGCCACCTATTTAAAGGGATTGGACATTTAGTCTAGACATAGATTAGCACACACATGATTCGTTAACTTCACTTAGTTGGTGATGATGGAGCCAAAGGGATAGCCTTTCTATTCTTTAACCACATTTTTTTGGAATTAAGTACTTAGCTCCATTTGTGATATTACTCTTGATTTAGCACATACTCAACATAGTCCAACATCATAATAGGTTTTTTATTGGTTCACATACCCAATGAGGTGTATTCATTCCTCTCCCTTCCTTTACTCAACTTGTACACATTCTTATTTTAGATATAGAATATATATTAAGAACTGATCTACTTCATGTTTTTATTTATGGATTCACACATCATAGCATGTTTTCTCTACACACATCTAGCATCACACAGCTTCATGAGATTTTTCCTTATAGGTAAGTTCAGGTGTGATTTATATTTTTCCTTTATCCTAGTATTTCACTTTAATTCATCACTAAAATAAAGGGGGGAAAATGTAATCATATAAAAATGTGAAATTGGATGACTTAGGAATGGCTAATAACACCCAACCAATAGGTCCTCTTTCTTTCTCACTCAACCCTTCTCAGTTAGACTTCCACTAATTCCCAATCACCCGTAGCTTCTCAGGATAAGATTTTTGAGACCCAATCAACACTCTCAAACCTAGATCCATCCCCCTAAGTCTCATCCTCCTAGGACAATAGTTCCCAACTTGGATAAGAGTACCAAAATTTAGGGGTGTCTTATTTCTAGCATTATTGTCCAAGTTCACTTTAGCCTCAAATGGTCATATTTTCTTGATTGATTATCTTTCCCCCTATTAGCCTAATACAAGATCATCTAACCCATGGTAATTAGTTTCCCTATAAAATTCTATTCAATGTCCATTTAGAAGGGTTGGTACTCATTCATAGAAAAGAAGCAAAAATATAAGCAAGTACACTCAAGTATTCTTCCCTATTCTCTACATACAACCTTTGAAGACCAGTTCAAGCCTATTTAAGAACTCATACTAGTCTCTACTCTTCCAAAGTACATTCTAGTTTTTAATCTAGTTTCATATATCACACAATTACACTAAGCACTTTAAATGAGAGAACTACATTATCTTGATTCCTCTTCAAAGTATTGGTATGTAAGTAGCATGCCCACACATGGGGTGTGAAGGGCATCTAGCATATCCTTTACACACTAACCCTTTCTCTTTTTCCTAAGTTTGATACTCAATTTCAAGTATCAAGAGCTCCTAAGGGATTTCAATATTGAATCAAACACATAGTGAGCTTTGCACAGACCTAGGATTTGATATTTCACTACCAAGGTGTCATAGTCCTGCCGAACAAAACCAAAAAAAGCTAGACCACTAGGACAATAACACTAGAAGTGAATAATAATGTCTTAAGTGGAAAATATTGCTAGAAATTGGACTATAGTGCCAAGAATTAGGGTGTCTTGAGTTTGTCTCTCTTTTCCAATCTATAAATAGAGTTTTATGTCTTGATTACAATAGACTCCCATCCCTACATAGTCATTTCTAGACCTTGCATCATCTTTTTCAGCCCAGAATAATTTAAGATTGATTTCTTTAGACTTATTACTATTTTTAGAAAAGGTAAAATACATATCTATTTACACAAATTAGTAGGCCAATTGAGACACATTTATTTACTAATTTACATATACTCAAACCTTTATTTCCTTAGGAATTAAACACCTAATTCTTAAAAAAGAATAAATAGTAACTTTATTTAACTAACATGATCAAGTTGACCAATATTATTGGCTGAAATTATGTAAGGGTTAAGGCTTATTAATTTATATAAATATAAGGCTAATGTCAATTCAATAAAGAATAACATTCATTTTCACATCATTATAGTTCACAATTCTATTAAATCTACATTTGATGGAGCCATTACTTAGGGTTTACCTTGGATAGAATATTACTTATCTTGTGGGAATTCTTAGATGTAAACTATGAGTATTTTATCCTATAACTTATTTTTATAGTGTTATCCTTACAATTCCAAAAAAACCTCTTGTAAATCACCACTAGCCAAGGGAGAGATTAATACTCGATAGGTTCACCCAAGGTAAGTATTCCTAATTCTTGATATTTCATTTGATAGATAAATATTGTATAAGTAATATGTGTTATGAATGTATAAATCCTTGCTTAGATTACCTTTATTCTTAAACATAGTATAGATAAATGGTATTTATTGATTAACACCTTTCATTTTAGGTGATATATGACCCCATTATCCTATTATGATGCCTTGGTTTTTTGTTTATATTTAATAATCCCCTTTGTGCCACAAGCTTTGGTGAGCACTAGTTTAGTTTTATTTTATGTAATTATAACTACTGGGTTATCTTATAGTGTCATTTTTCTAGATTATTTAGAACCCTCTCCTTTTTTTGTATGTGGTAATATATCCCTTGGTTAGGTTTGACATATCCAATTTGGTCATGATCCTGATATAAACATGCATTGCAATGGATGTTAGTTGACTAACTTATCCAATCTTGTATTTATTAAGTTAGATAAGTTTTACATATATATTGATTTGTTTTATATAATATCCACCTGTGTTGCACCTCCCTTTTCCCCTATGGTTATGGATGCCTAATTGCCTTATTTTCTTATAATTTTGACCATGTTTGGTTTCTTTAATGACCCAATTCCCCCTATGCATCTTGTATCCCAATTATGTCTTTCTTCAACCCAAATATCATGGCCTACACCATCATTAACTCTTTTCCTATCCCTGTAGATTGGATAAGATCCTAATAAATCCTAGATCCTAATTAACCATATGTTCTCAATGACCCATGTAACTATAATTTCCCAAAAAACATTAGTGGATCCTACAATAATAGTTCCTCTTAGTGTTAAAAATACTCTAGTGGATCATATGACTATAAGTTCCTCTACTCCAATTTTACCTATCACATCATTAGGACAAATAGCAATCACACAACTCTTACAAGATCCATCTGAGATAAATTCAATTATAGTAGCATTAACATAGGCATAACCGAAGAAGAGGCTTATTAAGAGACAAATTTTGATCACACACAGGCCACATATGTAGCACCTTTTTGCCTTTATAGCTCCTAATTGACCCCATTTTAATCACACTAGGATCTCAAGGATTTTTATTTAAACATTCAATATCCTCCTTTATGTTAAACATGCATCTCCTTAACACAATTGGTCTCAAGGTCTTCATGACAATGGAATAATTAAAGTCTCACTTATTCTCTTGGGTTTACATTTTTTTAGTTCATCCATTAGATCTCATGCCACCTCCCACACACATAATTCAATTTCACCCTTCACCTTCATCCCTTCCTCCTCCACATATTCCTCCAAATTTTACTTAAGTTTCCACCACTATTACCACCTCATTTTCTACTACCTTGGGGACTATGGTAAGGAAAGGATAGTGAGACATACTAAATATTTAGTTGAAAAAAGGATATAAATGGTATATTATAGGGATACAAATATCCAAATATAATTTTATATCAACTTGGGCATAATTAAGAGGGTGTTTACACAGACTTCACATAAGATGCATACACCATCATATAGAGGACATATTAGGACCTCTTCTCTCTCACAAAGAAGATAACTATTTAAGTAGAAAAAAATACTATATAATACTTAGTCTCTCTAATCAAGGCCACCAATTATCTCATATATAAGTTAATAGAGGACTTAAAGGACTAAGTTAAGACATTGGAGTCTCAGGTGAGGATCTCATTCTGATTTGGTTTGATTAGCAAGGTTGAAGAGGATCTACTACAATTATCTATAGCCATATGGAAGGTAACTAAATCCATTTCAAAGAGGAAAATACTCTTTTAAAAATAATAATAATATATATAAATAATCATCCAATTAGATTATAAGTGTAAGAAGATGGTGGTAGTCATCAACAAAGGGATGTTCTTCGAGCTCTAGATCATGCCTCTCATTAATCTTAACTTATATCAAACCTTCATGAATACCATGAGAAAACCAATTTAATATTATCCCAAGGACATTTACATCACCATTTTTCCCTTGGAAAGATCAAAGATGGAATTATTACATAATTTAAAGAGTTAGCATCATAGTCCTCTTCCACTTGGATGGCACCTTCTTTAGCTTTTACTATTTTGGGGTCCACTTCAACCATTTCAAGGAAATAATGAAGATAAATGTGTAAAAATACATGTATGGATCCAAATTTATATTAGATATTTCTATGCAATTGACCACAAACATAATCTAGGAAAATGAGGTGAAAGTCTCACTATAAACCCCTCTTAAAGTTCATGATACATCATTGAATCTAGTTGAGGTGTTCTTCTGAGATCCACATGTCAATTTATAAAATATAGATAAGGAATTAAAATTGGTGGTGTATATGTTGATATCTTATCAATACATCCCAAAGTATCTGGGAAGTGTTCCTCCATTGAGCTCAACTTGAAGACCCTCATGGTCCTCATTAGGGGTAGGTTATAAATACCATGGGTTTTGTAACTATTTTAGTCCATTATGGCCAAGATTGGGATTCCATGATATTTAGATATGGGACCCATCTCATTTCCTATATATGTTATTATGAATCTCTTTTTAAAGATCAACACTTTTATAAAATAACTCTAGAAATATTAATACATTGTTTTTTCATCTTACTATGTTTTATTTTCATGTATAATCTATGATATTAATGTTATGATCTTGAGTAAATTATTTTATAAAATTTATATAATAGTTAAGGTGGGTAGCATTTTATTCTAATTAGTTTCTTTACTCTTTCCATTTCATTTACATCCCTGTGACTTTGTGTGCAACTAGTAACATTTTAGTAGGTGTTTATTCATAGAAAGATTTATTTAAATTCAACACATATATTTTTAGATCATCTTGATTATTTTTTTGGTTTAATTACAAGATCGTGTGAAACTTGACATATAGTGGTAAAATTTTAGTTGTGATCTCAAGCATTGATTTTTTCTAACTTGTACATAAACATTTCATTTTTGCCTTACCATCCCCTCCTTTTGATGTTTATTTATTGTCTATAATTATTTCCCCTCTTTTATAAATTGTGAATTTAAGTTGTACAAGTAACAAACCCATTTAATTGTATCAAATAAGTATGAGTAAGTCTATGTTAATGTGAAACATGAATTGAATCTTTAGTGGTATCAATGCATCTCTTTGAAACATATTTCAAGTGGGCTATTTCATGGATCCTAATACTTGCAACTCATGCCCTAGATTGTTTCATCATAAATCCTAAAATGATATGACAAAATTTCCCTAATTGTCTCCCAATCTCACTTGGTGCACTTAACTTAATAGGTGTATCTTCAAGAATGAAGGATTGAGATGAATAATAATTGGCACTAGAAGGAAGGCACACTAGACCCATTTGACATAAAATTCTTGGACTACTAGTTGATACAAAATAAATCTAGATCCCTTTACAAGGATCACTAGATGTAGGTCTAGTCCTGGCTAATTATTAATCTCACCCATGTTGTTTCACAAGTGGACTACATATGATAGAGGGAGATTCAGAACTCTAGTTGACCTATATAATTCATCCACCTAGATCACACAAAATAATATTATCCTTATGGATGAACCCATGGCATTGTTAGTTTGGTCTACTATTAATGTTCCTAGAGTAGTTCATGGTTTACCCTAGAACTTAGAGAGGTACCTTCCATAGTTCAAACCCAAAAAAAGATGCACTACCAAGAAGCACGTGACTTTATATAAGACAACCCTTAGATTGTTGAATTATGAGAATGAAGATGTGGGGTTAGTAAATTACCT
The DNA here is from genome assembly GCA_037957365.1 of Torreya grandis. Taxonomy (NCBI): domain Eukaryota; kingdom Viridiplantae; phylum Streptophyta; class Pinopsida; order Cupressales; family Taxaceae; genus Torreya; species Torreya grandis. The sequence goes on from JARHVA010004299.1 coordinate 997,355, forward strand.
TTCAAACTAATGGATATAATATATAAATATTTTTTCAACCTACATAAAAATTTCATCACAAGGTGGGAATATTTTAGCAACACCTTCTTGGATTATTTTGTGTAACTCGCTGACCCTAGTTTCATATACCAATAGTTTTATATAATTAAGAGAGAAGTCAATTAATCATTAGGTTATTCAATTCTATATTCTAGAAGATTTATAATAAGGTTACTACATTTTATTAGTATGATGCCCAACTAAACCTAGAAATGTATAATAATGGCATGGACCCCTAGACTATAATGTCATTACATAAAGATCCACTTATTATGGATTTGCCACTAGCATTTATAGAGGACATAAAAATGGAGAGAAAAATAAAATCTTAAGACTAAATTTCACCATTCATCCCAAATATTTTTATAAATATACGTACCTTCAACCTTATTTTTAGTATTAACTAGAGTATGTCGATGCCATTGCCCTTGCCCATGACAAACTATCTTCCCTTGAGACATGATCTACCTAATTAGAACTTGGGATTCCTTAACCTAGTCAATAATGAATCACCACCTCAAAATCAAAGTAAAATATTGATCCCTACCATAAATAATGTTTAAATCATACCCAAATAATCTACCAAGAATGAGTTGGATGCCATATAATGTATAGTAAAAAAAACCTTAGTAATAAATTATTTGGAATCTAAAGGCTGGTTAGAAACAATGGCAGGGATAATTTGAACAAGAATTTCACCTATCAAATGTGTGACTTCTCCTATAATCATCCCAATGGCCAACCAAAATCTGTACTCAATAATTTGCCATAGAATAACATCTGTGAGTTAACACTATCAAAATGGTGCCACATGCATAAAACAACCTAACATTGGAGTTAGATTGTATCATGTCTTATAGTGCATTTGACATATTTCAAAAATAAATGGAATAATATGATGATTCCATATAATGGCTCATTATATCCAAGTAATGAACCTATTTATACCTTAATAATATTCTTTTTAATGGATTTAAATGTGCATTTGATAACTTGTTTATAATCTGAAGTAGAAAGTGAATAGTTTTACCTTAATTAGTATGTTTTAGTCAATGTATTTTTTTTCACTACTTCATTCTACCCTTTTGCATGAAAAGACACCAATTTTCTATGTAAAGGTTATATAAAAATAACATGATTGAATAATATGGATTTTTAAAATAAGTAGACCAATAAAGACTATTTTATCCCATAATGGATCAACCCAATATAGCTTTGGATTTCACCAGTATAGCTCTAGATTCCATTAGTTTATCTCCAAATTTTTCTATTCTGGCTTTGGAGTTACATAGATAGGTCATAAAGATCATTGTAGGAAATTTTAGAGACCATACACTAATATACATATCATAAATACCTAATCAAGGATATTACAATCTATCTTTGGGTTAATTTAAAATTCATACAAAAACTTATTGATGATAGTATTCCTATTTATATACATAATATTTGTATTAATTTTTCAAAGAACATCACTATGTATATTATGGAAGGTTGGATACTATTGATAATTTTTGACTCCTAAGTCAAATTAGGTTAACCCATATATATTTAAACTTTCATAGAGTTATTAAAACCTTTTTTAGTGTTAAAAATGTCTTTTTATGGTCTTGAAGGGTCTTCATGTGGTCATATTTGTATCAGTTTAGATTACCTAGGGATCATTTATAGGTATTGGTGTTTTTAAGTGTGATAAATTTTTTGGAATGGTTTAGAGTCATTAAAAATGAGTATTAATTAGTTTTTAAGGTCATATTATCATGTGTTAGCATATTATTGTGTCCTTATAAGTTAAAAAGTAGTTTTACAACCTTTTTGGCTTATTTTGTGTAGTTGTACATCCTACCTTCAAATTCAAACATTTTAATAAGGTTAAACAATGTACTTGATTTAAAGGATGTTTAATAATAGTAAGAGACTGATAAAATTATAGGTTCAATGCCTAAAATGAGAAACATGCCACTTTATAAGCACTTTTGGGAACTTGTACAACCTTAGATCATTTTTTAGTTGGAAATATTTTCAAGGTGTCCCTTGGGATCCCTAAAATAATTTTCAATATTTTGACCAAGTTTGAGGTTGTACATATGTTGCATGCATTATTTATCCTCCATCATTTCCTTCATAAGCTCAAAAATTCAAAATTTAAGTGGATGGTATAGTAGAGAGAGAGAGAGAGAGAGAGAGAGAGAGAGAGAGAGAGAGAGAGAGAGAGAGAGAGAGAGAGAGAGAGAGAGAGTTAAGAGATAAAACTTTGGATTTTTTTAGGGATCCTAGAAAGATTGAAATTATTTTCATTAGTTTACATATTTATGGCCCCTTATTTATGAACAATTTCTCAGAGTGACATTAGGTCATTATGCCATATCCATCCAAGTAGGGTCTAATTTTGTGTTTATTTCTCCACTTCAAAATTTGAAGTAGAGGAATGGTTTTCAGGGATTTTTTAGTGGTAAAATATTTCCTTTTAATGGTGGTTTCATCATCTAACACATCTCCATGAAATGCATTAAATAAGAGGAAAAGTGTCTCAAGTAAAGGTGTCAATCACTTTTGATATAGGTGTTTTGATTTATTTTAGTTGTCTCCACTCTCAGAGGTTCTTATGTGATTCATCATTCATGTAAGATCCATAAAATTCATATAGTTCATGTACTCTCCATATTAAATCAATATTGTCTATAGTATCTAAGTTTCTTGCTCTTTGGATAACTTGTATAGTGTTTGAACAACCTTCTCTAGGTATAAATATCAATGTTAGGTTTAAGTGATAATGGTAAATCCACGGTGTCATGAAGGAAACACCATTAAACTATTGGGATTTTTAGATAATGATGATAATGATCCAATTACACCTTCAAACAAGGGTTAATAAAGCATTTCAATCACACAGGCCTACAAGCCTATAATAAGACATTCATGAGTCCAAGTTTGTGTTAGGAGTGTTTGATAACATGAGGGTGTACCTTTAACTCTTTGAAATTCATTAAAATTTTATTGTATCCATTGAAGGTTACTAAAGAAGATATGATAAAATGAGGATTCTCTAACTCTCATGTGAACCACTATACACACAGTCCTATAAACCTCAAAGTATAATTTATGAACAATAGATATCTACTTAGAGTATGATTATTTTTTGAAGAGATAGTTTAAGATTCTCAAGGAAAAGGTGATACAATTAAGAAGAAGGCCTATATGTAGAAGTAGACCTACAATCAAGGTGTGAAATAATAAAGACACTTGAAAGAGTGAAGGTGTCAATGGTTTGAAAGGAAAACCAAGTGAATGCTTTGAACTTGTAATAGGCTCCACTATCTCTAATATCAAATGTAACCATTAGTCAATCCAAATTACAATCATATACTTAGAACTCTCTAAGAGATCACCACCTATAGCCAAGCCTCAATGGATAAGGATAAAGAATGATAGATTTTTAGAGTTTTAAAGTCTTTTAATGAAGTTAAGTGTAGTTAAAATCATAAATTTTATGATTTGATACCAAAATGGATCCAATACCTGCTTTTTGAGACAACAAGAAATAATTTAAATCTAAATCATTGTACATATAGTCCTCATCACCTACATGTCTACCTAGTCTAGGTGATAAAGTATCTATAGTGACACAAAGGGTGAGGGGTATACTAAGGTATGTAGTTAAATCTTTTATAAAATTAAAGGTTACCTTATTATCTCTAAATAAATAAATGGCCTCATAGTACCAATCTCATGAAAAAACCTATAAGACCTAGAATGAGCTTAAGAGCTTATTTTCACATAAATAATCCTAAATTCAATATCTATGCATCTGGAGGAGGTTAATGGAGTGAGATACATTAATAGTTGGATAGGATTTTAGTACACTCAATGTCTTCATGAGTTCAATAAAAAACTTACAGTGTTAAATGTCAAGAGAAGTCCCAAACCGTAAAATCTTTACCTATTTCTAGTCATGAGGAATAAGAGATAGGTTCAAGGTTATATAGGCATAGTTTAACTCATTTAGTATGAAATGGATATAAATATCTTATATAAAATAAAATAATGTGAAACATAACTTCCTAGATCACAAATATCACCTACTGAGGTCTCCAATTTTTTATGATAACCTATAACTACACCCTAAGGTTTTGTGAGTGGACTGTGTAAAGTGTCATGGAGTGAGATAATCACTTAACTAAGATAAAAAGAGTTATAAAATGAGTTATATAGAGTTAATTACATGCACTTATAGGTGTCTAAGTCATTATATCAATCCCTTCAAAGGTAAAACACAAAAAATATTGTCATTAGGCTTATTAGCCTAATACCTTCCTCAAAGCATCTATACCTAGAGACTGAGGTAAAAATAAATAAATAATAGAATAAAGACCTAAATCCAACATATAATTGTTCCTATGGAAGTTCTATAGGTGAAAGATACATTGATTTGTAGAGAATAACTTGGAATTGGTCATTTTGGCCTAAAAATATTTGAGGACTACACATAATGCATGTTGGTCACACAAAAAGCATCTTTGTGAACTCACAAATATATGGAGTAGTTTCATAGATCTCCAATAACATGTTTAAAGTTTAATAACCTTGTATAATTTAAACTAGTGGCATTAGTTCATAAGTTAGGGGCCTAACCTTTATGAACTATTGATAAGAACCTAAATCTCCATAAACCTCTCTTAAACCTTAATAGAGACCCAATGGAGGATACCTTAAATATAATACATAAAAATGTATTGAATTTTCCTTTTTTAAAATTAAAACATGTTAATAACTCTTTTAAGGTATTGATCACATAGTCAGTCCATACTGTCACATGTACAGAGTGATAAATGTTATAGTTTTGCATGTTTTTAAGGATAAATAAGGTGTAAAATTGGGTGAGATGATGGAAATAAATATGGGGAGTACATGAGTATGTTTTTCAACCTATAAAATCTTAAAATACATCTTTAATATCCATTTAATCACTTTTATTAGTGCATGTGTTGAAAATAGTCTTAATGGGCCAATATGAAGTGAGGTGGCCATCTAGATTGGCAAGAAACATAAAGTTTGAATTATACTAAGGTATTAATTATATACTAGAGGAAAAATGGACTTAAAACACATGATTATTACCTACTAATGGAGTGTCATTCAATGCATATGGACACCCAAGTGACAGGTGTCAATAAACTAGGCCTATTTTGCTAGTTGTTCTACTTAATCAGTAAAACAAAGCTTAATGATATGCAAGTAAGAGTATGAAAGGAAGGTGTCCAAAACATGTACTAGTTAAAATTAGATTTTTATGACTTATTCAATAATAATTTCCATATTTAATGTTATAATAAAGGTTTCAAAATTCTCCAAGGTAGTTTCAAACAACTTGTTAACTCCCTAATCAAGAAAGTGTATTTTGGCATAAAGGGAGTATGAAGATTTAAATTTGATATGTCATGTAGTGAAGAAGGTTTCAAGATGATCATGAAAATTTTATGATATTCTCACCAATGTAACTCCTTTATGCTGAAGTGGTATATTTTCAAAACTTTATAGATGCTCAATGAGTGCCTTCACCTCACATCTTTGCCAATCTTATGGATTTACTTGAAGATCATATTGACACATGTCTGAAGGGAGTTTTCTATTATTATATTTTGTTTTTTGAAGAGGGTAACTTATTTCATGATGAATAAATAGTCATCATTGATCTCTCCTACATCTACCTCTCTCTCTCTTTAAGTTCTCTATATAAACAATCATTTTGGATTTGTAATCTATCCTCACATTGGTTATTATGAAGCCTTGCCAAAATTGATTATTGTACTTACCTATTAAAATGAATTCAAGCTATATATTTTGTCTCCTTATTGAAAAAAGTGAATTTGGGTATGTTGTATTGATGAATACTTAGTGGTAGTGTTGTACTTTATTCATTTGTCCTCCATGTTCATGCATTATGCAAGTTATCTCTCATATGTCATGTGAAGTGTTTTACTTAGATTGGTAGGCTAGAGAAGTGATAAATCATTATTTTTTTCTACTATAACCTTTTATTTTATCATCTTATTACCTTTTAAATCTATCCAACCTTCATATTGAAACACTAGTGTGATTAAGGCTATTTTGGAGTAGCATAATCAAATTGTATTATAATTTTTCATAGTGCATCTTCTATAATATGAGGACTTCATTTTTATTACATCACCTTCAAGTTCTATTTCTAATTTTATTATTCATTTCTCCCTTTTCCATATAAATAAAATAGTGTAGTTGGTTATTTTATGTGTTTTACTTTGGGATCTATCCCAAAAATCTAATGGTTTGACTCACTTATAGGTCACCAAAAACCTAGGGTCAATCCCATTGCATAAATAAAGTTGAGAGGGCTTGAACTAAAATATAATAGGGTGAAATTTTGAAATATAAAATTTTTTTCATGCATGGTGGGACTCAAAATAAAATAGGTTATCCTAGATATATGTTGGTCTTGGCACTATTGTAGTAGTAACCTTTTTCATCCAACATTTGGTGATTTCAAAAGGTTTTGAACTCCTAATAATTGACTAGTGGGCCGAATTTCATGCCAAAGGTAATTATAAGGTCAAAATTGAAAGTATTCCCTTTGAGTTTATTTAATTACCTTTGTATTCATATAAAATAAAAGATTTATTCATACTATCCCATACACTTAGACACCTAGAAGGAGGCTCTTTATTATAGATTATCCAAGTTCTCCTAAAGCTAATAAAATGGACATAAATATTCCTCTTAATGCCTTCAATGGTGACTCTCCTTTTAATATTCAACCATATGATTATATACCCATGGTTTCCCTTAATATTGTGCCTTATTTCAATGGAGAGACCTCTCTTACTCTAATTTAGCACATTAGAAACATGGCAAAATTTTATAACATCCACACCATTACATAAGATAATGTGGTAATCAGGTTATTAAAAATTAGTTTCAAATTCAAATATTTGGAGTGGTATAGGACCTTATCTCTAAATTCAATTAACTCATGACATGAATTAGGAGAGTAGTTAAGCAAGAGATTTGAAGATAAAAGTGATTATTTCTCCTTTGTCAAAAAATTAACTACCATAAAAAGACACCCCCAAGAATTCATGCAAGATTTCAATGCTAGGTTCTAAAAAACATGGGATAAAATCCCAATTCTTGTTAAACCCACCAAAAGCTATGTTTTTCTCTATTATCCCAAGGCATTAAATAGTGATATTGTAGTTATGATCCAATATATAGGTGGGAATACTTTACCAAATCCTTGTTACATTTTTATACTAGCTAACAAAAACTTGATCCAATATGAAAAACTTTTTCCAATACCTCTTATGCCTTTGTTTCCTAATATTCAAACTCCTACCCCATCTCTTGCCCTAATTCATGCTATAACCAATCATGAATTGGATTCCCATAGTAAAGAAAGTAAGACAAATGATGTGGAAGGAATTATTAAGACACTTTAAAATATATTCATGGAAATATAAAGGCACCAAAATTAATTTCATAGGCCTTACCAAGCTTAATATCAAACTCATTATCCCTATTAATCAAATAAGCCACCATTTCAAGGAAATGTTCATAAACAAAGTCTTATCACTAATATTAGACCATACAAAAGTTTCAATCCAAATGTGGCCTCTCATTTAAGAGCATTGGTACCCACTCAAAATAATATAATGCAATAAAAACAATGGCCTCTTCAATGGAACAAATCTCATGAGCAATCTACCAATCAAGATGGAACATTAAATCAAACTTGTGTGGCACAAGAAAGAAATTTTACTTCCATGACACAAGATGAATTTTATAATCTTTTTATGAATATTGGATAGAAATTTAAATCAAGTTATAAAATTTTTAACTTCCAAGAAGAGGAATGTTGTGTAGTAAACTAGGTGGGCAACTCAAGTAGAGGGGTTGATAGTTCAGTTGCAACCAACACTAGATCTAAAAGAAGATCTATTGAAGAGATATAAGAGAGTAGGAAAGGTTAAAATTCATTTCCATCCATGACAAAAGGGGTAATAAATACTAATATACCTCTCAAGGCTCAATAACATCATATAAATCAGAATAACAAAGATACTTTTTTGCACCAAAACAAGTAGGTCTAAGGTGATACTATAAGTGCCTGAGGATAGCCAAGGATTGATGCTTATTATCTTAACATATTAGATCAAATTAAAAAGGTTCATGTAAGTATACCTATTTTTGAAATTGTTTCAATTTTAGGGAAAAGGATACATTACAAGAACTATCTAAGCTCAATCTATCATTAGGAGCAACAAGGAAAGGTATTGTTGTATATGCAAACACATCTAAGATTAGTGAGCCAAAATAAGACAAAGTGAATAAGCCTCCACCATTATATGTTTCAATCATTATTTTTTATTTTTCGTTGCACAATTGAATTATAAATAGTGTGTATAGTATCTTCTTCATACCAATTCAAGTTGTAGACAAACTAGGACTCAAGTATGAACATTATGATAAAGGTGTATGGTAACTAGATGGATCAACCATTACAATAATTAATGTTTTCGAGGGTTTGAATTTAAATATTCATGATTTTCATAAATTATCTATTTATAAATATTTATTTGTGGTTTATCTACTACCATACTTTGCCCTTCGCTTGTCAAGGGACTTCACATCAAAGATAGGTGGGTGTTGATCATCAGATTGGTGTTACATGGCCTTTAGGACAAGATATGTGACCAAGGATACTATAATATTATAACCTATCTCAAGGTTTCATAGTGAGTCATACAAACCAAATTTAACTAATTTTAATTGTGCCATTATTAATGAATAAGATTAGCCTAGGGACCAAGAAACAATTATTCCTCTTGAAAATATTTCAGACTTTTTCCTTGATGAATGGGGGGAAGAAAGTCATGATTTTGATCCATATAGAGGGATTTAAGAGGTTAGTCTTGGATTATATTATTTACATGAATAATTTACAACCATACCTTCTCTTGTTAAACCTAATGATGATGGCTTTCGTAAATTATTTTTTGATGGCTCAAGAAGCAAGAATGGAGTAGGTGCTAGAATGATGCTTGCTTATCCATTAAATAAAAGGTATTGATCAGATATTAGGTTTCATTTTAGTTGTTATTTAAATAAAATATTTTATAAAAATATCATTCATGGACTTCAATGGCCAAGGAAGAGAGAATCAAACAAGTTTAATCCATTGGAGATAGTAAACTTGTTGTACACCAAGAGGTATGAGTGCATATAAGAACACTTTGTTGAAGTCATATATGCATAGAGTGTGGGACCTTATTGAGGAATTTCAATATTTTGACATAAAATAAATCCAAATAGAATATAATAAACATTATAATAGGTTGGTAGTATTTAGATCACAATTTGACATTCCTAATGAGGTTAAAACCTAGAATTTTAGTGACACATCATGGTAGTTAAAAGGCCTTCTATACCAGATAATTATGTAAATTGGTAGGTGTTTTAAAGTGAAAAAATAATAACATGTTTCTTAAAACATTAATCCAAGTTATCTTCTAAAAACTAGGCTAAGTTACATCATCAATATGGGGAAAAAATTGTACAACTAAGGTCTAACAAGCTCCCTAAAGGATTGATTACTCTTGAGAGTATATTCAATAAAAGTGATAAATGAGGAGAGATAAAGTAATCATCTCCATCAAGGAATAATTCCATGAGAGGTTATATATCTTCAAGGATAAATTAATCAATTTTGGGATGGTATATACATAAGAATAAAAGGCAACATTCATTAAACTAGGTAAAGAGTTTGCAGATATCTTTGCTTGGAAGTATAGTGACCTCAAGCAGTTTGATTAATAATTAGATCAACATACCATATAACTTGATCAAAATTTTAAGAATATAAGGAAAATTCAAAGGAAAATAAATCCTAAGGTGGAGGTTCTCATGATAAAGGAACTCACCAAGTTGATAGAGTCAAAGATCATCTTTCCTATCAAACACTCTTCATGGGTTGCCAATCTAGTTCTTGCAAGAAATAAAAGTGGTAAAATCAGGTTATGCATGGATTTTAGAGAATTTAACAAGGAATTATTGAAATTAAACTATCATATACCTTACATGGATAAAATTCTTCAAGTAGTATCAAGTTCTCAATGTTTTTCACTCTTAGATGGTTATTCAAGGTATAACCAAGTGTTGGTCAAAGAATAATACTAGTATAAAACAACCTTCACTACCAAATGGGGGACATGTGCCTATAATATAATGACATTTGGGCTGTCTAATGTAGGTAATACATTCCAAATACCCATGTATATAAGGCTTGATTAATGAGATGGTATTGATATATCTTGATAACATAATAGTTTTCTCCAATAATGGTAGTGACCACTCGAAGAATCTAAGGCTAATATTTCAAAGGTGTAGGAAATATGGAATTTATATCACTCCAAATAAGTGTATTTTTTTATTAATGAAGTTAAGTTACTTGGACACATTATTTATAAATATGGACTTGTTATTGATCCTAATAGAGTTGAGACCATTCTAGCTTTATCACTCTCAAGCATAAAAAGGATTCACAAAGTTTCATTAGAAATATTAACTTTATTAGAAGGTTCATACATGGATGTTATACTCATGTGAAACCTATAATAACCATGTTTAATAAAAATCAAGCATTATAATATACTAAGAAAGGAAATTATTATTTTGAGTTTATCAAGAAAGCTATTGCTCAAGCACCCACACTAATCAATCCAAATTTCTCCAAATATTTATTCTTATATGATTTTTATAAAACTAACACCATCTCCTCTATTTATTTAACAAAATGATGAAGGATTTGAAAAACCTATATCATTTTTTAGTCAAGTACTAGAAGATTATGAAGAATGGTATACATATGATGAGAAGAAAGTGTTGGCTATGATTATAAGTCTCTATAAATTCAAGCATAAGGTGTCAAATAAAAAAATTCATATGATGGTAACCCATCCAAGAATAAGAGACTTAATATTGAATAAGAACTTGAATGAGAAAATGAATGGGTGGATAACTAGAGTGATGGAATATCATGTTGAGATAAAGGCCACCAAGTTAGTAAGAAGAAGAGGGATATGTGAACACCTAACATAATACCTAAAGGAAGAAGAAGAAATGGTTTTAGAATTATAAGAAGGTCCTAGTATATCTTATATTTCATCTCTTACAAGTTGGACACAAGAAATGGTGAGATTCCTTCAAACATTCAAGTATCATATGGGTTTAGAGCAAGCAAGAAGGAGATACTTCAGATTACAAGAAATACCTTATGTCCTTGTGGATGGAGTTATTTTTAGGAAATATCTCAATGGGGTGATACTTAGATGTGTAGAGATAGACCAGGTTGATAAACTCTTATAACAATTTAATGATGGGACAATAGGAGGTCATTTTGCACTTTAAACCAAAAATGAAAAAAATAAATGAGGACTAGTTACTATTGGCCCAACCTATTCAATGATTCATATTCTTAGGTTATAAGGTGTAAAAAGTGTGAATTATTTATAGGTAATCAAAGACTTGAATCCCTTCCTCTTCACCCAATCTAAGTTGAACAACCATTCATGTAGTGGGTATTTATTTCATTAAAATGATCAATACTCCATCTAGTGTTGGTCATAAATGAGTTGTTACAACTATGGACTATTTCAAAAGGTGGGTCGAGGCAATGGCCCTCAAGGAAGCTAATGAAACTTTATATCTTGACTTTTATGATAGTATAGTAATAAGGTTTAGATTAATTTCAACCATAATTTTTTATAATTCTAAGGATTTTAGTGTAGTTAATATAATGGAATGGGATCTACAATATGGAATCTACTTGAGTACTTCATCTAATTATTATCCCCAAGGTAATGGGCTAACTAAGTCCCCTAGTAATAAATTGATCAAAATTGTAAAGATAAATATAGAGAATAATTAAAGGATTTTGTATACTAAACTAAAGACAACCCCATGGGATAATAAGATCACTCCTAAGGTTACTATTGGTAACTCTCCTTATGTTCTTGTCTATGGGAGAGAAGACAAGTTACCTATTTCACTTTAGTTACTAGATCTTGAGTTGACACATGAGCTTGAGAGGATGGATAATGATCTTATGGAGATAAAATGGGCAGAAATAATGGCCTTAGAGGAAGTAAGGAATCATGTAATGCACATCATGGAATGTCACCAAGCATAAGTGAAGAAAAACTTTGACAAGATAGCTATTTGAATAACATAAGAAGGAGATCTTGTCTTGAAGTGGGATGCTTATAGCTATGCCTGATAAGCATACAAAATTTAATGCATTATGGATTTTACCTTATGTCATCATTATTTGAAAGGAGTGCAATGCCTTTTAACTAAAAAAATAAAATGGGGAATAATTGAGTATCCGAGTCAATGTGATACACTTGAAGCCATGATATTGAGGTTAGTTATATATTTTTTTACATATTAGAGTAGGTTTTGAGTTCCCTAAGTGTTTCATATATAAGTGTTTGCCTTGTTTCTTTTATGTATTTCCTTCCTCTAAGTGTCTTATGTCACATATTTGGTGTGGTTTTTTGTTTTGTGTTTGTATATATTCAATTTATTAAAATATAAGTGTCAAGTTCTATTTTTAGAGTGACCCCATTTCCCAATGAGAAAGGATAAGGACACTGATCTATCAACATTATAAGCATGCTACCCTTGTGAATAGCCAATTTATTAACCAATTTTGATTCCTAAGTCAAAATAGGTCAACCCCATATAGATTTAAACTTTTTTAGAGTTATTAAAACTTGTGTGTGGAATAAAAAATGTCTTTTTATGGTCTTGAATGGTCTTCATGTGGTCATACTTGGACTGGTTCAGCTTTGCCCAAGGTTTAGTCTAAATGACTTATCTATTCCTAGGGGTCATTTATAGGTATTGGTATTGTCAAGTGTGGTCAAAATTTTTGCATGGTTTAAATTCATAACAAAAATAGTATTAATGAGTTATGAAGGTCATATTATCATGTGTTAGCATTTCATTATGTCCTTATGTGCTAAAAAGTTAGTTGGCTTATTTTTTGGAATTGTACATATTTTATTTAAATTAAAATGTTTGAATAAGGTTACCCAATTCACATAATGTTATAGGATGTTAATTAATTGTAATATACTAACAAACATGTAGGTTAACCACCTAAAATTAGAAAAATGCCACTTCATAAGCACTTTTGGGCACTTATACAACATGAGAAGATCATTTGTTAGTTAAAAATGGTTTTATATTGTCCATTTGGATATATTAGATCATTTTCATGATTTGTACCAAGTTTTAGGTCTTACATATGTTTTGGTCACTCTCTCTCATCCATCGCCACCTTCACAAGCTTAGGAAGGCAAAATCGAAGTGGATGGTACCTCCATGAGCTAGAGAGTTAGGAGATGAAACTTTGGCCATTTTGGGGGATCATAGTAATATTAAAATTAGTTTAATTATTTTTTATATTAATTGGCCATTATTTATTAATAATTTCTATGAGTGATAGTAGGTCATTATGCCTTATCCATCTAAGCAGCGTTTGATTTTACATTTGTTTATCCAATTTAGAATTTGATGGAGAGGAATGGTTTTGAGGGATGTTTGAAGAGGTATATATAATTTTTATGTTGTTTTCATCAACTAAATTTTATCCATTAAATGCATTCAATAGGAGGAAAAGTATATCAAGTAAAGTTGTTCAATCATTTTTACTATAAATGTTTTGATTTATTTTATTTATTTCCACACTTAGAGGTTATAAAGTGCTTCATAATTCATGTAAGATCCTTCAAATTCATATATTTCATGTAATTTTCTTTGGAAAGTAATCTTGTCATAGTTTCTAAGTGTATTTCTCTTTGGAAAACTTATATGGTGTTTGAATAACTTTCTCTAGGTATAAATATCAATGTCAGGTCTGAGAGATAATGAGAAATCCATGGTGGCATGAAGGAAACACCATTTAACTATTGTAATTTTTAGATAATGATGGTGATGATATAAGTACACCTTCAAACAAGAGATAATAAAGTGTTTCAATCACATAGGCCTAACACTCTACAAGTGGATATTAATGAGTCCAAGTCTATGTTATGAGTGTTTGAAAATATGAGGGTGTACCATGAACTCTTTGAAATTAATTAAAATATGACTATCTCCATTAAAGGTCACCAAAAAAGATATGATCAAATGAGGACTCTCCAACTCTCATGTGAACCACTGTACACATAGTACTATACACCTAAGAGAATAATTGATATCTAATTAGAGTATGCAGACCTTTTGAATAGATAGTTCAAGTTTCTCAAGGAAAAGGTGTTATAATTAAGAAAAAAGCCTATAGGTAGAAGTAAAACTACATGTAGGGTTAAAAATAAATAGATACACTTTAAAGAGTGAAGGTGTCAATGGTTTGAAAGGAGAACCAAGTGAATGTTTAGAACTTGTAATAGGTTCCACTATATATATTATTAAATGACACCATTAGTCAAACCAAGTTACAACCATATATTAAAAACTCTCTAAGAGATCACCACCTAAAACCAAGCCTCAATGGATAAGGATAGAGAATGATGGAGTTTCAGATTTTTGAAGTTTTGTAAGGAAGTTAAGTGTAGTTTAAAACATAAAGTTTCTAAGTTGATACCTAAATGGATCCAATACCTACTGGTTGAGATAATAAAGTAAAATTTAAATATAAATAAATGTACACACAATCCTCATCACCTATAGGCCTACCTAGTCTAGGTGATAAAGTATCCTCAATGTCATAAAGGATAAAGGATTTACTAAGGCATGTAGTGAAATTTGTTAGAAAATGGAAAGGTTGTCTTAGTTTTTATGAATTAATAAATGGCCTCACATAATACCAATCTCATTAAAAAACCTAAAAGGCCTAGAATGAGCTTAAGAGCTTCTTTTCACACAAGTAGACCTAAAAGAATTATCCCTATGTTTGGAGGAGGTTTATGGACTAAGAGGCATTAATATTTGGATAGGTTTTTAGTACAGTCAGGGTCTTGATGATTTAATTAAAAAATGTGTAGTATCAAATGTCAAAAGAAGTCCCAAGCCCTGCAATCTCTACCTATAGCTAGTCATGAGGACCAAGAGATAGATTCAAGGTTCTATTGAGATCAAAATAACCCCATTTATGAAAAATGGGGACCCATGTGTCAAATTATTCAAATTTTTACCTTGGAATTGAATATTCACTTGATTAGAGTGTGATTAGCATGATTGCACTTTTTTAAAGATCATCCATACCTAGTTTGGTTAGTATATTTATTCATGGTTCTATTTTGCCCTTATCTAATATGATAACATTAGATATTTGTGTTTCATGTTGTAGGTCCAATATGGTCTATTTGTAATTAATAATGCTTGGGTTTCAAAATTTTAATTTTAACTTGATTATTTACTAGCCTTTGGTTTGTTAGAAATCAAGTCGAATTGCTAAACCTTTAGTCCAAGTTTAATCTAAGTGCTTAATTTGAATTTGGGGAGAGTTTTTATTTAAGTTACATAAGAACACTTTAAATGGGTTATGAACTTATTTTCATTTTTTTATCTTAGATATTATTCCTATTTTATCTTTCAGGAATTTTGGTTTAGTAATTTCTTTTGGACTTTACATTTTTTATCCTTCAAAACTTTTATTTCATAAGAAATTTTCCCTTTAAACATTTTATCTGAAAAAAATTGGTCTTCAAGGGAAATATGTCAAACATTTTTTCCAAGATAATTTTCCTAAAAGAATACCCTCTAAGACAATTTCCTTGAAAGAATGATCCTTCAAATTTTTTAAAGTGCCCTTCATGTTTTTTATTAAGCTCACTTTATCTTCTAGACATACCCTTAAATATTTTCTAAAATAACCCTTTAGACTTTTTGTCCTCAAACATTTTATCCAATGCAAAAGTCCTAAAATAATTCCCCACAATAATCTTTATAATGCAATTTTCCTAAAATAGATACCAAAAGGAACATATGCTTTAGGCTTTGTGTAACTTACCCTTCAGAAGTTCTGTCAAGGACACTTTCCCTACAAAATTACCTTTTACCCTTTTCAAAATGGCCCTTTTTCATCTAAGATTACCCTTCAAACTTCCCAAAAATTCCATTCAAAACTTTTGAAATTACATTTCGGGTCTTTTTGAATGTGCCCTTTGGAAATTTTGTCAAAATATAAATAGACCCCATAGGGATAATCACTTTGGACATTTTGTTTGATGAAATTGGTCTTCAGAACAATTTCCCTAGATATAAAACCTAAAATAATTCCCTGATGATACATGCTACAAATATTTTATCCTACTAATAACTTTAATCTAAGATTATAGCCTAAGTGTTATATCATTCTAGTGCCCTAACTTTAATATTTCTGAGTGTTTTTAGGGAACCAACCATGTTGGACTACCTAGACCACAATCTAAGGCATGCATTTACTCATATTGATGATCGAACAATGCATGATCAAACTAGAAAATTAAATGTAGGACCCATATTTATGTAATAAAAACCTTAGGCTAAACCTTTTCCATGTCTTATTTTTGTGGGGTCCTTTTTTATTATGTTCCTAACACTGGTCCAAAACTTTATTCTAGGTCCTTTATAATTGGCAAGGTAACTTTAATATCTTTTAGCCTCGATTAAAATCTTAGGTTAAAATCCTTATGCTTGGTACCTTTTATTAATCATGGGGTCCCTTTTTATTATACTTTGAGCTTGGTATAAACTTTAGACTAAAGTTTTATTCATGTTTATTAACACAAATAAAACCTTAGTCTAAATTATATATGTTTCTCAAGCCTAACTTAATATTTTCATTTATAACAATGACCAATAAAGTTTAGCTACTCAGATCCCAATCTACAATCCACATTTCCTCACACCAGATTGATCTAACAATGCATCTCAATTCAAAATTTCAATGAAGCTCTAAGACTAGCAAGGTGGTGACAAGTGTCACCATTTTGTTTAAAGGATATTGAGCCACCAATGGCAGTCTACTTATTGGATCAAGATCCAATGGAATGCATTCATCTATATGATATCAATCAAAAAATATGAGATCAACATAGACTTTTCAATGGAGCTCTAAGTACACATGAAGTCACCACATGGTGAAAAGGCATTTCCTAGTAGAAATAATAGAGTGTAGAGAGAACCAAAGAATGGCAAGTGGCAAGCTTGGAAAATAACTCCTAAGACATATTTAAAACTAATGGTCACAGGCCCATCAATGATATTCATGCAGACATCAAATCATGGTTATGTGGACATCTAATTTAAGATAATAAATATCACTGTGGATGTGTTTAAAATTGATGTTCACACACCCATAAATAATGTTCATGCAAACACTAAATGATGGTTGTGAAGTTGTCAATTTTAAGACAACAAAGAACCTTGATGACACATTTAGGATTGATAATCACACGCTCGTCAAAGACATTCACATGGACATCAAATGAAGGTCATGAGGATGTCAATTTTAATATAGTTGCTTGGGTTCATTTTCAAATGCAATGATAATATTTTTTTAAATGATGATGAGCATGGGTACCATGGTGATGCCACGTAAGTAAAGAATGAGAAGTATAAGGATCCCATGGACTTGTGGGAGGCAAAGGTATAAATAGGCAAATAAAAAAGCATTTGAATCATGAAGCTTATGATTCAAGCTCATGAGAACCATTATATAAATGTTAAAACCTTTAGGAATGCCTTGGTAATGTATGAGATCCCTAGTTCGACCCTATATTCACCATGATTGAGCCAAGGGGGTCTAAATTTCCTCTTGTACAAAGGTAATTCAACCAAAAATCCACTGGTGAGAAATATAATTAGATTCATAGTAGTAGTAGTTTAGAAAAGTATTCCAAAGATATGATAAAATGGTCTTATAAAATAGGGGACTCTTCATTATCCTCGAGTAACTTGGAGATGTGACAGTGCATGTATTGGGTAGTATCAAAAATCAATGAAGACCCTATAGTAATAACAAAGCATTTCATCAGCTAGAGGGTTCTCAAAGTTAGAATATTCCTCCTATGGCTAAACCTTATCCATTTTAAAATTAGAATATTCTATTTATAAAGGCATGTGTTATTTGTAAAACACACTATCTATAGATTAGTCCATTGGGAAAGTCTAGTGTATTTATAGAACATTAATGAAAAGAATAACTATCCTTACACCTATACTTTTTTAATTAGTTAGGACTGACTGACATGCTTCCTTGCATCTTATAAAAGTATAATTGTCAATTGTAAGAAATGGGGGAGTTCTTAGAGCCAAAATTACTTTGTAAACTTGGAGATAATAATATAAGCAAGTAATTCTATAAAGATTATCCAGTTTTGCTTGTGTTTATTATTATCATGGTTTATCTCACTTATTTGTTTTGATTCCCAAATTTGAATGGTTCTTATGAATTCTTGGTGTGTACCTTTAATTTTAAAATTTTTAACTTTCTCCAATGTTATGTTGACTAACAGTCCTTGGGTTCATTTTGTTTTATTAATCTTATTGCATTTGGAATAATGTTGTTTACCAATAGGGTAAATCTTTAAATTGAACCAAGTTCTTATTTGTATTATTTCCACCTTCCTTAGAAGCTTTCCTAATGTGTGATAGGATTTGAGCCTATACTACTTCATGTTACACATTGGTTAAATGTATGTTTATATAAAATCTAAACTTTATCATGATGTTTGGAATGAAGATAAGTAACTTTTATTTCTGCCCTACCCTTCCTTTTGCTTCTTATTTAATCAGATCACCTTTATTTAATTGTCAATATAAATATCCATCTTAGATTAATTATTAGATTAGTTTTGGATCATAATTCATTGTTCTTAACATAGATACTTCAAATTTTTCTTAAAATTTACTATTTGGCCATGGTGGCTCCCAACCACCAAATAATATAAATATTATGAATTCTAAGATTTTTCAATTTTGCTTGTGTTCATTATTATCATGGTTTCTCTTTCACTTTTTTTTATAATTCCCATTTTTGAATGGTTATTATGAATTATTGGCATGCAACTTTGATTGTAGAGTTACTAACTTGTGACAATGCTTGGTTGACTAAAAGTCCTTGGGTTCATTTCATTTTCTTACTCTTCTTGCATTTGGGCTAATGTTGTTTGCCTATAGGGTAAATCTTTAAATTGAACCAAGTTTTTATTTACATTGTTTCTACCTTCTTTAGAAGCTTGACTGATGTGTAATAGGATTTGATCCTATGCTACTTCATGTTACACATTGGTTAATTGCAATTCTAGATGAAATATGAACTTTTTCATAATGTTTAGAATGAAGATAAGTAACTTTTCTTTCTGCCCTACCCTTTCTTTTTCTTCTTTTTTAACTAGATTGCCTTAGTTTAATTGTCATTATAAATATTCATCTTAGATTAATTATTGATCATAATTCACTATTATTAGCATAAATACTTCATATTTTTCATAAGATCTACTATTTGGCCATGGTGGCTCCCAACCACCAACTAATATAACTATTTTGAAACAGTCACTTGTTCTACCTCTATTCTATCAAAGATAATAGGATTATCACAACCTGTAACTCATGTGTTGAGTTCTTAGGAATTCTAAAATGAGAAGTGTTTTCAAACACTCTATGAACCTATGGTATACATCTAGGAATCAATAGGATGAGCTTCAATGGAATTATAAGGAGGGTCATTTAGTTATATCTTTGTGAATTTATAGAATCTTTATTGATTTTGGTGTGTTTTGATCATATATAGATGTATTATTTGCATATTTGTTCTTATTTTAGCATATTTGTGTAAAGATCATTGATCTTGATGGTATTAGACCAATATTTATGATTTCTTTATAAAAATATTGATATTCTTTGGAGATTTAGACATTTGTGTAAAGGTAGTTCATACTTTGTGTATTCCCCATGTTTAAGGTTAGTAATAGCAATTTTATACAAAAATTGACTAGTTATTTACAAATTTGAGTTTAGTCAAGCTTATAGATGTAAATATCCCTTTCATTCAACACTCTATATGTATCTTTGAGCTTATATAGTTAAAGATAGTCCTACTTTACATGTATTTGTGAAAAATTATCTTAACATGTAAACTTAATCATTGTACTTTACAAAGATCAGTTTAATGCATCATATTTTAAACAAGCTTCGTTATCACAAACTATAATTTCCCAAAGTGAGACTTAGGTAAGCAAAATTCCCAAAGTTTCAAACACTTCACTAGTTTAAGGTACTCATGTGTTCAAGGTATGGCTTGGCTAGGTGGTTCTTCAATTAAAGTGCCATGTATAGTACATGACCTTCCTCAAAAACTTGAAAGGTATTTTTCTTCTTTGAGTCCTAACAATTTTTTCACTACTAAAGATCATATTAAATCATTCAAAGCTACTTTGAGATTATTAAATGTATTTAATGAAGATGTAATGTGTAGATTGTTCCCATTCACTTTTATGGATTCTGCATATGATTGGTTTTTCAACCTACCTAAGAATTAAATTACTAGTTGGAATGACTTTAATAATATTTTAGTTGATTAATTTGGCAAAATTATCAGTCCATACACCCTTTACCAATAGTTCATCATAGTTAAGAGGGATTTCAATGATACCATAAGAGCCTTTAATAATAGGTTTTAAAAGATGTTAGCATGACCATGACCCCATTTAAATCTAATGTGGCTTTGGATTTGGATATTTACAAGGATGCCTTAGAACCCATGACCTCTATGTTCTTGAAAAGATCTACAAATGTCATTAATAAATTAACATTGACTTGTGATGAAGTTATGATCATTAACAACCAGATGTAACCCCAAGGTCAAATGGCATACTCCATCCCTAATTCCAATCATAATATACCTACTTTAAATGACACTCCATTTTTGAACCAATTACTATTGAGTCAACCATATCTTGACCAAATCTTAGGTTTCTTGAATAGTATTGCTAGTTAGCTTCATCCATAAAATCATAGAACTCTAATTCATATAGATAGTAGTAATGCTAAAATTATTGAGCCTAAGACACCATAAAATTCAAATGAATTGATATTAAAAATGGTCTAAAAATTGATCAGTAACTTTCTTTAGTTTCAAAAGCAAGTAGGAAATACAAGGGAAGGTTCTATTAGAAACTATTGTTCTCAAAGGTTAAATAGGCCTCCAAATGGGTTTCATGATAACAACAATAATGGATCATATAGAAACATACAAATTAGCTTTTTTATATATATTTATATGATAATTACAATGTTTTTTAAGCATCTCGAGGTGAAAGGGGCACAACTAAATTGTGCCTCACCAAGACAATGTTGCATAGACATCTAGCTTTGTAAGGACATCTCAAGGTTTCATGACATAGGCCTTTGATTTTCCATTTGAAAAAGAAAGTGACCCTGAAGATACTCTAGAATAATTAATAGCTCCTCAAGATGAGAAACCTCATGAACAAGATCAAATACAAGTTGATTTCTCTTCAAAAGATAGCTATGAGGACACTTCATATGAAATTACTAATGAAATAGAAGATACTACTGAAGAATATGACCATGGGTAGAAGTTACACTAGGATTTATTGAAAGAAATTGAGGTGTCCCAAGAATGCAATGATGTCCTAAAAATCCCAAAACTAGATGAGCTAGAGCTCAATTGGGTGGAAGAGTTGCCTTTTTTCACAAAGATGAAGATGAAGATGAAGTAGGTGAAACAGATTAGGAATTATCATATGACTTCATAAAAAGGTTAAGAGTATGGTAACAACATGTTTTTCATGATGAGATTCCAAATGAACTCCATTTAGTTGATTAGGATGAAGAATCCTTTTGGGATGATTTGTAAGATTTTTATGTAAATATTGGTAGTCCATTTCCACCTCAAAAAGAACCTAATGTAAATGTCAGTCTAAGGATACTAGTAGAGCTACCATTATCAAGTGAAGTTGATATAAACCACTATCTATCTATGGATGAATTATAACTATCACTCCTATTATAAATTATAATAATTTGGGAGAAAGATGATTGGGTTTTAGATTAATATCTTTGATCCATGCATATGAAAATGTTGATAGGAGACCAAACTACATCACCTAGATGATAGAAGCATACATGTGCTCCTATCCACAAAAAGAGGCCATTAAATGGAATTAATCATGGTTCAAAGTTGTGTAATAGACTAAATAATTTTCCACTGGATCTAGGAGGTAAGCACTTTGTGCATTTAGTGTAGGGCTTAGTTTAGTTTTTTTCCTATCTTTATGTCTTGCTTTTTTCCTTCTTATCCCTTGTATGTATATAGTACCCTTTTATATTTTTTATTTTCTCTTGATTTGTTCCTTACTTTTAAATAATTCCTTTTAGAAAATTCTTAGCTAAATTTTTATCTAGTTTCTCAAGAAAATTCACAATTCAAAAATGCATGACTTCTCAACTTTGGTTTATCATGGATTGTTGAAATAGGAGCTTGATGTTGTATTTTAGAGAAATTATCAAAGACTGATAGATGACTTAATTATTCCTTGATATTTTAAACCTTATTCCAATTTAAGCTTGGTTTTATGAATAATTGCACATGTAATATGGAAGCGTAAATTATGAGGACATAGTCATGCTTACACTTAAGAAATGTTAATTGCCTAGGACAAAGTTTACAGCCAAGAATTATTGTCTAAAAATCAAACACTTGACCAAATCCCTAAAACTGGCTAACCTAGTTCCCAACCTTTACTAGAAAGTCAAAATGTCTTGAAAAAATCCAAAAATAAGATCCTTATTACAAAATTTGAAGAGATTTCTAAGCAGAGGTGATTCTGGGAATCTCCACCATGGCTATGGACACCTAGTTGGTAGTGTAGCAAGGCCTTGAGTGGAGCTAAAAGCATATTTATTGAGGCTATGGATGCCTTGCTAGCCATAAAGCAATGTCAAAGCCTTCATTGAGGTAAAACATGGTTCTTAATGAATACTTAAAAATGTTAAAAGTTAATATTAATGATTAAATCCATGAACCTAAAATTTGTTCTCTAAATCCTTTGGCAATCAGTAAGTGGATTCAAAGCACATGAGCAACATGATTGAGTTTTGATGTTTGATCTTAATTTTGAATGTGTAATATTTTTTATAACCATGAATTGGTCTTAATAATGGTGCCTAATTAAATGGAATATGTATATTAATTATTATTCTAAACCAAAGTCTCTAAATTATAACATATTTCTATATTTCCCCTAGAATTTCCCATTTGTTGAGGTCAACGTACCACCATTTCTAAAAAATGGGGACCTATCTATCAAACTATGAAAATTTGTACCTTGAAATTAAATAAATATTCACTTTTTTAGAGTGTCATTATCATGATTGCACATTATTTGTATTTGAATATCATCCACACCTAGTTTGGTTAGCAATTTGTTCATGGTTCTAGTTTACCCTTATCTAAAGTGCTAACATTGAATCTTTGTGTTTCAGGTCCAATAAGGTCTACTTGGAATGAAACATTATTGGGTATCATGATTTTAATGTTAATTTTATTCTTTAATAACCTTTAGTCTATTGAAAATCAAGTCAAATTACTAAACCCTTAGTCTAAGTTTAATCTAAGTGCTTAATTTGAATTTGGCAGGAGATTTTATTTAAGTAATGTGGGAATAATTTAAATGGGTTATGGAATTATTTTAATTTGTTTCTCTTAGAGATTAGTATTATTTTATCTTTTGGAATTTGATTTTTTTGTCCTTAAAAACTTTTATTCCACAAGAAATTTTCCCTTCAAATATTTTGTCCAGCAAAATTTGGTCTTTGGGAGAAATGTGTCAAAAAAATTGTTCGAGATAATTTCCCTGAAAGAATGCCCTCCAAAATAATTTCCAAAAAATAATGATCCTTTGGATTTTTGAAAGTGCCCTTAATTTTTTTGTTAAGGGAACTTTATCTTCTAGACATCACCTTCTAGCTTTTCTAAAATGACCCTTTGGACTTTTTGTCTTCAAACATTTTGTCTGGCATAAAAGGGCCAGAACAATTACCTGTAGCAATCTTGCTAATGGAATTTTCCCAAAATAGAAACCGAAAGGAACAAACTCTTTAGGCTTTGTGTAACTTACCCTTTGGAAGTTTTATCAAGGACACTTACCCTACGTAATTACCTTTTGGCCTTTTCAAAATGGCCCTTTGCCCTCCAAGATTACCCTTCATTCTTTCTAAAAGTTCCCTTCAGAACTTTTTAAATGACCCTTGAGTTATTTTTGAATGTTCCCTTAGGAACTTTTGTCAAAAGGTAAATATAAAACATAGGGATAATCACTTTAGACATTCTATTTTATGAAATTTGTCTTCAGAATAATTTCCCTAGATAAAAGGCACAAAACAATTGCTCAATGATATATGCTACAAACTTTTTTTCCTACCAAAAACTTTAATCTAAGATTTTAGCCTAAGTCTTATATCATTCCAATGCCTTAACTTTAATATTTCCTATTTTTCATAGGGAACCAATCATGTTCAGCTATCTAGATCTTAATTTATGATACATATTTACTTAAATAGATGATTAGACAATAAGAGATCAAGCTTGGAAATTAAACTTAGGAACCCCATTTATTAAATAAAAACCTTAGGATAAACCTTTTTAATGTCTTCTATTTGAAGGGTCCCTTTTTATTATATTCCTAACCCTAGTCCAAAACTTTATGCCAGGTCATTTATAATTAGTGAGGTCACTTTAATAAATTTTAGCCTAGCTTAAAATCTTAGGTTAAAATCCTTATTTTTGGTCCCTTTTATTATGCATGGGGTCCCTTTTTATTATTCTTTGAGCTTGGTCTAAACTTTAGCCTAAAATTTTATTCATAGTTATTAACACAAATCAAACCTTGGTCCAAAACCTTAATCTAAATTCTATATGTTTCTCAAGCCTAATTTAATATTTTTATAAACTATAGGGACCAATCACATTCAGCTAGTTAGATCCCAATCTATAGTCCACATTTTCTCACACTAGATTGATCTAATGTCACATATCAGTTCAACATTTCAATGAAGCTCCAAGACTAGTGAGGTGGTGATAAGTGTCACCATTTTGTTAAAGGATATTGAGTAGCCAATGGCATTCCACATCTTGGATAAAGATATAATGACATGCATTCATCCAAATGAGATCAATATAATATTGAAAGATCAACATAAACTATTCAATAGAGCTCTGAGAAAATGCAAAGCTACCATGTAGTGAAAAGGCATTTCTTAGTAGAACTGACAGAGTGTAGAGTGAACTAGAGAATGACAATTGGTAAGATTGGTAAAGAACTCCTAAAATGTTTTTAAAATTGATGGTCACTTGCACATCAATAACATTCATATGGATGTCAAATGATGGTTGCATGGACATCAAATTTAAGATAGAAAATATCCTCATGGATGTGTTTAAAATTGATAGAAACACTCCAATCAATGACATTTATGTGGATGTCAAATGATAGTCTTAAGGACATCAATTTTAAGACAACAAAGATCAGTGATGATGTGTTCAAAATTAATGGTCATGTGCCCATCAAAGACATTCACATGGATGTCAAACGATGTTCATAAGGATGTCAATTTTAAGATAGTTGCTTGGACTATTTTCAAACGAAATGGTCATATTTTTGAGATAATGATGAACATGGGTGCCATGGTGATGTCACACAAGAAAATCATGATAAGTCTAAGGATCCCATGGACCTACAGGAGGTAAAGGTATAAATAGGCAAATCCAAAAGCATTATAAAACACAAATATTGTTATTCAAGCTCATAGTATCCATTAGGGCACTATTAAAACCTTAAAAAATGCCTTGATAAAGTATGAGAGCCATATTCCAGCCCTGTATTCACCATGATTGATCCAAGGGGATCTAAATTGCCTCATGTGTAAAGGTAATTCAACCCATAATCCACTGGTGAGAAATATAATTGTATTTATAGTAGTAGTAGTTCAAAAAAGTGTTCTAAAGACATGATAAAAAGGTCTTGGAAAATAGGGGACCTCTCCATTATCCTTGATCAACTTGTAGATGTGATAGTGCATGTATCGGACAAGATCAAAAAGTAATGAAGACCCTATACTAGTAATGGAGCACTTCATTAGCTAGAGGGTTCTCAAAATTAGAATATTCTTGTTATGACCAAACCTTATCCATTTTTAAAATGAAATATTATGTTTGTAAAGGCAAGTATTATTCTTAAAACACACTACCTATAGATCAATCCATTGAGAAAGTGTAGTTTATTTCTAGAACATTTGTGAAAATGATAGCTGTCTCTACACTTTTACTTTTTTAATTGGTTAGGACTAACCAACATGCTTCCTTGCATCTTATAAAAGGATCATTGTCAACTATAAGAAAGAGGGAAGTTATTAGAGTGAAAATAACATTGTAAACATGGAGAAATTAATATTAGCAAGGAATTCTACAAATATTATCTAGTTTTTCTTGTGTTCATTGTTATCATTATTTCTATGTCACTTGTTATTTTGATTCCTAGATTTGAATGGTTCTTATGAATTCTTGGTGTAGACTTTTAATTTTAGAGTTTTTAACTTGTGTCAATGCTAGGTTGACCAAAATTCATTGGGTTCATTTCATTTTCTTACTCTTCTTGCATTTGGGCTAATGTTGTTTGCCTGTAGAGTAAATCTTTAAATTGAACCACATTCTTATTTGCATTATTTCCACCTTATTTAAAAGCTTGACTTATGTGTAATAGGATTTGATCCAATTCTAATTTATGTTACACATTGGTTAAGTGCATGTCTAGATGAAATATGAACTTTTTCATGATGTTTAAAATGAAGATAATTAACTTTTATTTCTACCCTACCCTTCCTTTTGCTTCTTTTTTAATTTGATCACCTTAGTTTAATTATCATTATAAATATCCATCTTAGATTAGTTCTTAATCATAATTCACTATTCTTAGCATATATAACTCATATTTTGCATAAGATATATTATTTTTTCCATGGTGGCTCCCAACTACCAACTAATATAAATATTGTGAAATAGTCACTTATTCTACCTACGTTACATCAAAGATAACAAGATTATCACAACCTTCAACTAATGCATTGAGTTATTAGGAATAATAATATGAGAAGTATTTCTTAAACACTCTAGGTACCTATGGTATACATTTAGGCATCAACATGTTTTATAGGTATAGTTGACCTCATTTGGTATGAAATTGTTATAAAGCCCTCAGATAACATAAAATAATGTGAAACACAACTTCTCAATGCACAAATATCATCTATAGGTGTTTCTAAATTTTGATGATAACCTACAACTACACCCTAAGGTTTTGTGAATGGAATGTTTAAAGTGTCATATAATGATAAAATGGCTTAAATAAGCCAACATGAGTGATCCAAGGAGGTATATATAGTGACTTCTATGTACTCAAAGGTGTCTAAGTGATTATTGTTGACAATTTTGACCTCACAGGTCAAATTGTCACCCCTACCATTTAAAACTTTGCATACCATGTAATTTGGAATTTTGAGTCAGTATTTGATCCTAAAAATTCCTTTAAGAATCCATGGTTAATATGTCTTAAAAAATTTTAGGTGATTTGAGGTCTTTTCCTTCACTTGTCTTATGCATTCTAGTCATTTTTAGGCCTTTTAGGTCATTTTTCAATGGTAATAAGACCATAGAGTGTATTTATAAGTGTCATAACATGACTCAAGGTAACTAAATTCCTAAAAATTGAATAATCATGTTGATCACATTTTGGACTAATTCTATGACTCATTTCTATGAAAAATTTGACCATTTTGTTCCATTCAGAGAAGGTTTTGATAGTATATGACCATAAGGAAGATATATTACATATTTATTCACCTAATAATACATTTTATATACTCTATAAAACGTTTTACTTCATTATATTTAGATCTCCTTGGTGAAAATGGCATTTTTAGAGTAAAAATAGGCCTTTTTTAGGCATTCACTTTGGTTTTCAAAAGTTTTTTTTTGAAAAAAGTATCATGGAGGATTTATTAGGTCCTTATATAGTCATATAAGTGGTTTTGAGGAATTTACAAGTGAAAAAAAATTCAAAATCCAACTTTGCTCCAACTTTGACCTTTCTTACATGCCTAGAAGGCTAGTTTTCAAATGCTCGGTATGAGAACAGGAGAGAGAGTTGGGAGATAAATTTTTTGAAATTATTATGTGTCTCATTAATATTAAAATTATTGGAATTTTTTTATTGGTTCCCCCATATTTTTTAACAATCAATAAGAGTTACACTAGGTCACTATAGCCTATACATCTGAGATGAATCTATTCTTGGACCTATTTCTGAATCTAAAAAAAAAAATTGCGAGAAATAGTTTTTGGGAATTTTTTTATAGGTAATTAGGATCCTTTTAATATTTTTCTCAGTTGATAACTCGTTTTAAGAAGGAATTTACAGCATAAAACCTTATTTATTCTATCATCTTTGAGAATGCTCTTTTAGTTCAGTTTTCAAGAAGAATATGGGTTGTTCATCAGTTTATGTCATATTCAGAGGTTAATAATGGATTATATAATTCATGAAATACCTATTTAATTCAGGTAAGATTTCACAAATCTCCATTCTAAGTCTATCTCTTTGTGGGGGCTTTAACTGAGTGTGTCTTTTTAACATCATACAAATGCATTATTTGAGTTTCACTTGAGATATTAGACGTATGATCAAGAGTTTTAAGATGTTTAACATCTCATTTATTTATAAAACATCCATGAAATAGTACTTCAACACTATAAAATGGACTATGACATCATATACATATAGTCAACTCATGAAATGAGCATTTACATGTGTTAGAAGAGATATGGATCACATGCATATGAATATTTGAATATGGTTTAGTTCCATGTGAGTTGGAGATTTTTTATCTAAGGACTTAAAATATTTTTGAGTTATTAAAAGAAACATATTTCATATTTACTTCCCATATTCTTCCATATCTACCTTATTTGCTCCCGAATATGCATCTACAGACTCTCATAAAGACCTAAGGTGGTGATAAAGATATGTTATAACATGTTTTGGAAGTATCCATTTTTTTGGAATAATATGGAATATATTTATAACCAAATATAATATCACTTATCATGCTTAATTCCTACAAACTCACTCACTACCTACATACATATAAATGCACACGTACAGGTGGGTTGTTAATGGTCTAAGAGTGTGATTTTGAGGTGTGTAAACTGTCTTGAAGATCCGCATGAAGGTTTTGGAGGTCAAATATGAATTTAGAACCAATTTAAAACCATTAGATTAGAAATGTATGGTGTAAAATCACTTCAAGAGTTTATGATTATGAAACTAGGGATAAAATCCCTAAAGCATAAAAATAAAGCATTGGATGTTTTTTGGTGATATTTCAAAACAATGTTGTAATGATTGTTTGGTTTAGTAAATGCACTTACCTTGAAGCCCAAAATATAAGTATAAGTCTTTCAATGATAGGATGGTTTAATTTAATGGGAAATAAGGGTTTTAACATCTCTAATATCAATGGTATAAAATCATAAATTTCAAGACAAACACTATACCTACAATTCCCCCATCTTATTCAATCATTGGGTAGCTACACTCAATTGAGTTGATAGTGATATAGAATTTAGTGTAATGGGGTTGTCATACCTTGTTTATGAGTAAAAGTTATTGTCAAATGAATATAAGATGAAATAAAGGACTCTAAGAATGTATTTATTCACTATGTTAAGACCCAACCAATTAAGTAATAGTACCTACAATCTCACTTTTCAAGTATAATAGGTAGTATACAGTCAAGCTTCTAATCATGTTGGGAGAATGGTGAGGAGTTCCATGAGGTATGCAATGAAGGATACCTTAAGGTTAGGATGTTGATATGAGTATGGTGACTATAAGGAAACTTTAAACAACACTAGTGGTTTAAATGGATAAAAATAAACATCTACAAGTGCCCTTTAGTAACCTATAATAGTATTTACAACCATATTTCCCTACAACACAATCAACTATGGGCTAATGGAGTTAATAGGGTAAGTCAAATTAGAGAGGGGGAGAGATGAGTTATTTAGTTTATATATGCCTTTTTGAGGTGAATATTTAATAATTACACATTAATAACATTATCATACTTCACATAGTCCATATAGAGGTAGTAACCTACAACCACTCATACATAGTCATTTCAAGAGAAGAAGGAGCTTGGTTTGGATGCTAACCCTATGTTTTATAGTTAGATGTTTTGATTTTGGATGGTATTTGAAAATTTAATGAGAGAAAATATTGATTTTTTTAGTAATTATCACAAGATTTTACCCAAGTTAATCATAAAATCAAATTAGTTTAACATATACATAGTCAGCTATGTATAGCGTTAGTAAGGGGTTTCTAACTCTTATGGTCTTGAGGTGTTAAAATAGAATTCCAATAAACATTAAGTGGAACAACATAAAGGTATGGAATAAACATGTGAGTAATAATTATTCATGAGGGTTTTAAAAATTTAATACCAATAGCTATAAAAAAAATGATCTCCTACAACAGGTACCTCCACCTCCTAGCCCAAAGTAACTTATAGTCAAGTGTGACCATGAATCTTAATGAGGATTAAATGTGGGAAAGGCTTTCATAAAGGTTTAGAGATGAAAAATTAGATATTATAATGAATAAATATGAGTAATAGATCATAAAAGAAGAACCTTTATATTTAAAACATAGTATACGATCTAAAACCCTGCAAAAGATAATGCATATGGAGGAACCAGTTTGAAATTTGAAGGGTTGAAGGGTCAAATCATGTAATAAAGAGATAATTTTTTGAAAATAGAATCCTTAAAACTTGGAGAGACTTCAAAAATATATATTTTTTGTGACAATATAGGGTAACTGCTCCCTATTTTGTCTCAGACATGGGGCACTTTCCCCTTGCATAAACCCTACAGGTTTAAGAGAAAGTGGTGAATAGTGGTGACCAGAAGCTTTGAGGTCTTTCAAGGAGGTTTTATAAGCTTGATAAAATCTAGGGAAATATATAAAAATAATAAATAAATGGTGGAACCGAATGGGGTGACATATAATGTTGAAGTTGTAGACATGCCTATTAGACAATGTGCAAGTCTAAGGCCCAAACAAAAAAGCATTGTCATTTCTATTTTGAAGTGAGATCTCAAAGATATTGGAAAATATTTTTGGGATATATTAAAAAAATTTGTAGATATTTAATGGTAGAGGAAGCATCAAAAGAGTCATTTTGAGCTTCAAAGTGTAGACAAACCTATCAAACGTGACTAGGCCTTAATCTTAAACAAGGTATCAACTTCTTTTTCAACCTTGGAAGAGTATTATAATGAATTTATACATGATTATGGGATGTATAAAAATTTATTAAGGATTTTTTAATTCATTGGAATCAACAAGTAAATCCATTTTGGCTCAGAGCTACCCCAGACCTATGCAAAATGGTGAAAACAAGCTTGAATTAACAAGTTCGATCACTCATATCTCACCTAAGGTTTTGCATGGGAGACCAAGTAATTTTGAGATGTTATCATGGTACTTGAAAATTATTTTTGGGATTTTTTTTTTAAGTTTTGATGTCCAAACTTTATGAACAAATCTTAAGAGCAAAAACTGCCCCTAAAACCCTTACAAACCCTTGTTGAGGACTAGTTTAAAGAGATTGAGTTGGATACACAACAAAATGGAATATTTTATTCATTAAAACTATCATATGTTATAGGGGACTCTTATATGTTAATTTTAATATGTTTTATTTGTACCTTCACTTGTATGGATTTGTACAAAAATGGTACTTATTGATGTTTTTGAGATAAAATGAATGTTATAAGGAGTATAGAAATATTAAAATTGATTTAAAAGAAATATTAGGACATTTTTTACTTGATAAAATTCAAAAATATATAAAAATACATCCAAAAGTTTCCAAACCATTTCATTGTTTTGGGTTAGTTAGAAAATGCCTTCAAAGGACAAGCCTTCTAAAGGCCATTTCATGGTTTTCATACTTCTAGGTGGTTTTAGAACACAAAAATTGACATGGATCATGGTGATGGAATGATAAAAGTTAATAAATAACTTTTTTGAGGTTTCATACCTATATGAGCTCCCAGATGCAAAATTTCTCTTCTAGGGCTAAAAGGGCTAATTAGGCCTAATTTGGCAGGCTAAGTGGGCTAGAAAGCATATCAAATCTTAGATTTAAGCCATTAAATTTTGAATGGATAAGTGGGAGGATAATGGTTACTTGTAAAAATTATTTGTTTTTAAATTTCACTTATAGTTTCTCCAAGACAAGGAGCTTTTCAGGAAAACATGGTTATAAGGAATACATGGAAAATGCAAGCTTTTGGTGTTGTTCCAGGTCTTGATGAGTGTTTGATGCCTAAAATTTAATAAAATCAGGCTATATATTCCCTTGATAATACTTACATGGAATAGAGATGCTATTTTAATGCAAATTTTAAGAAAACTCCTCCTTTTTCTTCTATGCCTTGGTGAAAAATGAGCCTTTTAAAGAGTTTGAAGGCTAAATAGGTGCATATAGCCTATTACAACGACTTGGAAAGTTGAATTATGATATTTAACACCATATTAAATTTATGAGAAATTAAATGAAGATTTATAATTAAAGGAGGCTTTGGAAAAGGTCTCCAACAAGTGTAAATATGACTCTCCCTTTTCGAAATGTACATGTGCAAGACAAAGTCAATTTGATTAAGGAGTCTTGTAACAAACTATTGAAAAGTGTTTTATAATAATTAATGTTCATATATAAGATTTAAAATCAAATATATTCAAGGAATTTAATAACTACATCTATGGAAGAGACTTTTCCATCAAGGGAGACAAAAAGGCTAAAATCTAGGGGTTGGTGCAAGAATATAGGCACTCTCCAAGTGCTCTAAGTTTGACCAAACATAATGATGAGTATAATAGGAAGCCTAAACATTATATAACTTATTTTACATGAAAATTTATGAATTTAAAATATTTGAGAAGCTAAAAATTCTATGTATCACTTTTGGAGGAGTCATTTGACCAAGTTTGAGGTCCCCTACTTTGGGGCTGCTTTGTCTCCAAACATTTCTTTGATATATGTATTATTTTTTCTATAATTTAATAAGAATATTTTATGTTTTTATTTTTCATAAAGGATTCCAAAATTTTCATTAGCCTTTTGAGAGTAATAAGAATCAAAATTCCTCTATTTTCATGTCTTTTCTAGTGAAGTGTATGTGCTTGCCATTGATATAACTTAGTTAAATACTTATTTTCTTGGTTATAGTCAATTTTTTTCCCTTAATGAGAGATTTTTTATGTTTTATAGGTCATTATAAGTGTCTAAATCAAGATTAAGTTCATGTATTAGATGTGAGTTCAGTCCTTCTTTGCATAAGTTGAGTTTGTAAGTTCCTTATTGTGAAATATTGATGTAGAAATCTTACTTGGGTGTATTTAATGTGTGTGTAAGATTTTTATGTTTCATATAAGTGTCATTTAAATAATTTGAGTTCATATAAAAATTGGTGCATCACCTTCTAGTTTAGGTTTCATTAAGTTTCATTCATTTTCACTATCTTTTATACCGTTTTCCCTATCAAAATCAGTAATAGTAGGTTTGAAAGTAAGTTTTAGTGAGAGAAATAAGGGAACCAATCCTCTCTATAGATTATATAATTTATAAATTCACCCACACTTTGGAGAGATTCCATGTTCCAATAGGAGTGAGTAATTGTACACTTTCTCACAAGGGCACACTCCTTATTGACAATATTTTTTTACATACTTGGTGGAACACTTAATCCTTGGCATAGCTGAAGTTTAGAGATGAGAAGAATCATTTGAATAAAATTATAATATCCATATTCATCACAAGATAAAGATTATTTATGTTGTAAGGTTCATAACATCATTCAGGTAATTCTTTCATGCCAAAGGTTACCACAAGGTCAGCAAGTAAAGGTATTCCTTTTGAATTCATTGAGTTATATTCTACATCATATAAAATATAAAGGTTTGATAGGAAAAATACATATCCTCAAAATCAACATTTGTCTCCTAGTTATCCTACCATTCTAATCACTACAATCTCCACTATCTAAAGGGCTATCAAAAACTAGGTGTTAGTTCCATTAAATAGAGGTAACCCACTAAATTTAGCTCAATTTGATGACATTCATATATATACCCTCAAGAGTATCCCATTATTTTTAGGATAAAATCAAAAAACCCCTATTGATCACATCTAAGATGTAACTAATCTTTGTTTAGTCCATAATTTTTCTATTAGATTATTTGTTTCTTCCTTCAAAGGAAAAACATTGCAGTGGTATTAAAACCTACCACTAAACTCCATTTCTACTTAGGATGAATTGGGTGCAGCCTTAGTCAAGTAATTTGAGGAGAAATCTGATCATCTCTTTGTTTTTAAATGGTTAACTACCATAAAGAGAGATCCTCATGAGTTCATGTCTAATTTTAACCTCAAATTCTAAAAGACATGGACCAAGATACCTATGTTGATTAGGCCATCCCCTAAATATACATTCATATACTATTTGAAATCCCTTAACTATAACATTAGTGTGATGATATATTCAATGGGTGGTACTACCTTGCTAGATGCTTATGAAGTTGTAATAAGGGTAGAGAATAGTTTGATACAAGCTGGTAAGCTTTCTTTAAGGCCTTTAATTCCTATATTCCTAGAATTGAAGTCTATACCAAACCCTAAAATTACTCAAATTCCATCCTTATATCATAATCCATCCCTTCAAGCTCAATTTATAGCCCCTAATAGTCAATCTAATGAGATAAAAGAGTGGAAAGACTTGATACAATCCTTTGAGAATGAAATAGTAAAAATCAAGAGGCAATAATTTTAAGATAATAGGCCTTATCAAAAACAAAATCAAACCACCTATCAGCCCTTCAAAGATCAAAGGCCTTCTTATCAAGGTTTCATAGAGAATAGAACACCTTATCAAGCATAAAGAACCTTAAATATAGCTAAAACATATGATTCCCTTGATCTTAATACCGCTTGCACTTCAAAATCCATTATTTCCATATAACCTTAGAATAACTTAATGCAGGATCTAGGTTGGCAGCTCTCAAATCTCAATGATGCTCAAAACCAATCCTTGGTATCATAAAACATCACTATGACACAAATGACATAATAAGAGTTTTCATTTCAAAGAGGTCAGTACCAAGACACAAGTTTGGCATCATAAGGAGTGACTCAATAAGTTCAAGGAAAGCTTGATGCCATTAATGTGAATTGTCAAATGGATGCTCATGTTGCTTTTACTTAGGGTATTGAAACTAACAATGCAAGTGGTCAACTTACATTTATAACTAGAGACAAAACATAGCCATCAATGAGGCTCAAGAGGTGAAAACTGCTTTAATTACTCTGAATTTTTTTTTAAGAGTAAAAAAGAGCAAATTGTTAACCCTACAACTTAGAAAAAATAGAATACAAAGGTTAGTAAAGTTCATCAAATACCTCTAGTTTGTGAGTAGCCAGTGCTATAGAAACTAAAACCAAAGGTTAGTTGGTCTCATTTAAGTATAGAGGATCAGATTAAGAATTATAATATCATGATTAACATGAGGATTCTATTTCAATTCCAAGACAAAAAGATATGCTCATTTAAAAGCTTTCAACTCTCAAATTGTCTCCAAAATTGGTTGAGAAAGAAGGTGTTGTCTTAACTAATTCATATCAGTGAACTAAGAAATAATTAAAAAAATTAAATAATATGGTAAAGTTTGAAAAAAAAGAGGTAAAATCAAATAAAACTCCTCCTTTCTACCTTTTTTTTATAGTGGGTGATACTTTGGTTCATAACTGTATAGTGTATAGTGTATAGTGAACCTGTTAATACAATTATGCCTAAGTAGATTGTAAACAAGCTTGGCCTTGTTTATGATCCAAATAATAATGGGGTATTAAAATTGGATGGTTCACCAAAAAATATGGTAGACATCATCAAATATTTAAAATTTATGTTACATGCTTGTCCCAACGTTACTATTCAGTAGGATGTTGTTGTGGTAAACTTGCCTCCTTACTTTGATATGTACCTTTAAAGGACTTTACCTCAAAGATTTGAGGATATTTATCAACTGATTGGAATTAATTGATGTTTATAAATAAATATGGAACCAAGGTAACAATACACTATAAACCTATTTCACATTTCCATTTGGAGCCATATATGCCAAGTGTTATGAACACTAATTGTATCAACTCGGATGTGGTACTAGAAACTAGTGGAGTAGAAAAGGAATCACCTTTGGATGGAGTTCCAATTTTGTGTCTTGATGAGTGAGATTCTACTTTTCATGATTATGATTATTATAAACTAATTAAAGAAGAAGGACTTGGTGTGTAGTGCCTTCATGAGAACTATGCACCAATTCCATCCATGGTTAAGGATGATCAGTCTAGTGAAGGTTTATGGAAATTGTACTTTGATGGATCAAGGAATAAACATGGTACCAAGGCTAGAATGATGTTGGTTTCTTTAACAAATCAAATTTATTTCTCTTCTATTAAGTTTTAGTTTGGTTGTTCAAATAATGTTACAGAGTATGAGGTACTAGTTCATGGTTTGTAATGGGGTAGGAAGATGAAAGTCAACACCTTGCAATTTTTTGGTGATAATGAACTCATTTTTAACTAAGTAAGAGGTTTAAATGTATGAAAAATTTTGTTACTTATATCTCATAAGAATATATTATGGGACTTACTTGAATATTTTTAAGATTTTAACATTCAGGCAATACCACGAGGTGAGAATAAACATGAAGATAGGTTGGCTGCCATTGGGGCACAATTTAGTATCCTAGATGATATAAAAAGTGAAAAAAATTAGTAACACATAAATTTGGTTGTAATGCCTTCAATTATAGATAATCATTAGAATTGGCAAGTGTTTAAATATGACAATCAAATTTTGAGATTCTTAGAAGAAGAGGTTGAGTTTCCTTCAAGAAACCAATCAAAGTACTTGCAACAATATGATGATTAGATTATGAAACTAGAAAAAAATAAATTTCCTAAGTGATTGGTCACACTTGATAACATTTTTAGTGGTGATGATGAGTTAAGGAAAGAGAAGTCATCCTTGTCAACAAAATAAGAGCACTATGCCAATGTAGATATTGTAGTTGATAGGAATTTGAAGTTGGGTAAGGTATGCACCCCTTCACAAAAAGAAGCTTTAATTAAGTTATGCACAAGTTTTATTGATGTATTTTCATGGAAATATAGTGATCTCAAGGGGTTTGACCCAAGTCTATCTCAATACACCATTGAGTTAGAGGATAAAACTAAACCAATGAGACAAAGAAAAAGGCCCGTCAATCATAAGCTTGAGCCTTTGATGAGAGCTAAGATTCGCAAGCTCATAGAGTCATATAATATATTTCTAAACAAGCACTCAAATTGGGTGGTAAATCTTGTTCCAGTACATAAGAAGAACAATTATATTAGATTGTGTGTTGACTTTTATGATTTGAACAAGGGTTCACTTAAAGATCATTATGCATTACCATCAATGGAAAAAAAATTACATCTGGTTGCAGGTTT
Source organism: Torreya grandis (assembly GCA_037957365.1). Lineage (NCBI taxonomy): Eukaryota > Viridiplantae > Streptophyta > Pinopsida > Cupressales > Taxaceae > Torreya > Torreya grandis. The sequence continues at coordinate 1,035,113 of JARHVA010004299.1, forward strand.
AGAGAGTTTTTATTTATTGGATGGATATAGTGTCTATAATCATATTTTGGTCAAGTAAGAGGACCAATTCAAAATATCCTTCACAACCAAGTGGGGTATATTTGCATATAGAAAGATGCCCTTCAATTTATTAAATGTTGGAGTAAACTTGTATAGATCCATGGATATGGCATTCCAAGGCCTTATTAATAAGTTTTTACTTGCTTATTTGGATGATATAACAATGTTTTCAAAAAGTTCAAGTGATCACATGGTTCATCTCAAGCAAGTGTTCTAAAGGTGTAGGCAATTTGGGGTATCTATAAATCCCAAAAAATGTGTCTTCTAGGTTAATAAAGGTAAACTCCTTGGACATGTGGGTTCAAATTATTATTTAAGCATAGATTCTAAAAGGGTAGGATCCATTCTTGTACTCTCCTTGCCTAAGTACAAAAATTCCTTGCAAAGTTTCTTAGGAAAAATCAATTTAACAAGGAGATATATTTAAAAAATTTCCATTTTATCTAAGCCACTTACAACCATGTTAAAGAAGAATTAGAGTTTCATCTAGTCCAAATAAGGATTAAAGAGTTTGTGGAGATTAAGAAGGCCATATTTAGTGCTCCTACACTTATAAATCTAGATTTCACAAAGGATTTCATTTTGTATGCATATGCTAACATAGACACCATTTTAGGCATTCTTATGCAACAAAATCATGAGGCTTTGGAGTAGCCAATATAATTTTTTAGTGAAGGCTTGGAAGATTATGAAACAAGGTACTCCTTTGTTTAAAATCATGTACTTTTAGTTATAAGGTATCTCAAAAAGTTTAGATACTTGTCTAATAAGAAGATACACCTAATGGTTTCCCATCCAAGAATCAAGGAGTTCCTTTTGAACAAAGATATAAATGAGAAGAGAGATGGTTGGATAACCAAAGTATTGGAGTATGATCTAGAAATTAATGTCACAAAGCTAATTAGAGGCAAACGACTTTGTGAGTATCTATCTCAAGACTTTCAAGAGATTAATGAGGTTGTTTTGGTGTCAAATGATGAAGAGGTTGCATCTAGTCATACCTCACCATCCAAATAGTTTCATGACTTGGTAAAATATACCCAAGATGGTATTTATTCCTCTCATCTAAGTGCTTTAAAAATAAGTTATTTTAGGTTTAAATCAATTCTATTTTTTCTTATTGATGGTGTTTTGTTCAAGAAAGATATCAATGGTATGCTGCTAAGATGTATAGAGCCAAGCCAAACTCAGAGATTGCTTGTAGAATTCCATGATGGACATGGTGGAAGAAATTTTTATGAAATAACTAAATCCCTTAAGATCATGAGAGGTGGGTACTATTGTCCTAGCATATTTGGTGATTACCATGCATGGGTTAGGAAGTGCAAATAGTGTGTTATGTTTGTAGGAAAAGTGAAACTTGTAGCCTTACCTCTCTAATTAATTGTGGTGGATCAACCCTTTATCCAATGGATAGTGGAATTTATTGGTCTCATAAATCATCCTTAAAGTTTAGGACATAAATGGATTCTAAATATTATAGATTACATCCCACATTGAATAGAAGCAGTGGCATTGAAAAAGAAAATGAAACCAATGTTCTAGATTTATATGAAGGTTTGCTTACAAGATTTGAAGTTCTTTCAACTATTATATCTAATAATGCAATGGGTTTTGTGGGAACTATGATCAACCAATGGGCTATCCACCATGGAATTTATCTTAGCACTTCATCAAACTATTATCCACAAGGTAATGGCCTTATTGAGTCTACAAATAAGAATCTATTAAAGATCATAAGAAAGACTATTGAAGATAATTAGATGTCATGGCATCCCAAGTTTAAGTTATCTCTATGGGTTGATAGGATCACCTATAAAATATCAATAGTCAACTCTCCATATAAGTTAGTATATGGTAAGGAAGCAAGATTACCCATTTCTCTTAAGTTTCCTCATTTAGAACTAATGCATCAACTTGAATTGTTGGAGAATAAGCCTATGAGATCATGTATGCTGAGTTTATGGAGTTGGAAGAGATAAGAAATCATTCCATGTTAGCCATGTAAATTCATCAAGCACAAGTGAAGAGAGATTTTGATAAAGGAGATTCTTCATGAAGTTTTAAAGAAGGAGATTTGGTCCTCAAGTGGGATGAGGATAGAGATAAACTAGGGAGAAACACAAATTTTGATTCCCTTTGTAGTGTTCCATACACAATCTCTAGCTATAAATCCCATAATGCCTTCCAACTTACAAAGATGGATGGTGAGGAGCTTCCAATCCTAGTTAATATGATACATTTAAAACATTATTATTGAAGAGCTAAGTTCCTTTTACATAGTTATTTTGTTTGTTTTCATCCAAGTGCTATTCAAGCACACTAGTTTATTTATGTTTTGTCCCAAATAAGTGCTTTGTTTGCACATTTTCTTTGTTTAGTTAGTTTTCCTATTTTGTGTGTTTCCTTTCTTATTTTGGGGGAAGGAGTTGTCTTATTTCAAATTAAAAGTTGTAATTTCAGTCATGGATCAGATTTGTCATTGTTTTATGAGTCTAAATGTCATGTATATGTTCTAGTTCTCAAGAATAATAGGCATGCTTCCTAGTTAAGTCACCAAAATGTTGATAATTTTGACCTCACAGGTCAAATTATCACCCCTACCATTCAAAAATTTTCATACCATGTAAGTTTTCATTGTGATTCAATATCTGATCCTAAAATTCCTTGAATAATCCATGGTTAATGGCAAACAGATCAATTAGGAAGGGTTTGAATTATCTTAATTTGTGGAGGTAGTTGTAACATATTTTCAAATGGGTTTGACCTCATTTAATTTCCTTTTGAGCACCAAAACTCCCTCTCCCTTGATTCCCTTCTGCTATAAATATAGCCTTCAAGTTATTTTTTTGGATCCCTCTCTTGGGCATGACTAGACTCTACCTCTTGAGATAAATAAGTTGAATATTTTTAAATTTCATTATATTAGACTAGTGTGTTCATATCAGTTTGATTTGTATAACTAATAGATCCTTCTTCCTTGCCAAGTCTTGATCTCACCTAGTTAGTAGATTATCTAGTTATGTAGGTTATGCTTAGTGTTTTATGTCATTTTAATAAATACAAAAATGGATATATTGACTAGATTAGTTCTTATAGCTAGCCCTCTCCATCACCTCCCTTGGGTTTTGCTCACTTGTTGAACTTCTACATGAAATATTGATGCATGTCAAGCATTTGGAGTCATAGATCATGTTATTTATTTCTATCTCACGAGTGTTTTAGATGATCAAGTATGAGTGGATGGACAATCTCATGGTGCATCAACACCCTTTAGAATAAGTCTAAATTTATGCAAATCTCTTAACCCTTTTCACCCCAACTAGTCTTAGATTTTAGAAGTAAAGGACCAAATTATAAAATATGAGGAGCTAGCCTCATAAAAAATCATAGAATTCTAGTATATATATAGGAAACCCATAGCCTTAGACCAATACCATGTTAGTCTAGGTATGGGTTAGACTTGAATGAATCTGACCCCTATTGGGTGATATCTAGATAGCTAATAGTTTTGGCATAGCTAGGGGGACCCAAATTTAGCCATCTAGATATACAAGTTTGTGGCATATTCATATTCAAAACCATTTTCCAATACTCCTTCGGCCCCTATCTCAAGGTTAATTTACATTGTTGTTCATATTTTAAGTTATCTTCATGATTTTCTATAGTATATGGTAGTTTATAAAGAAGACTTTTATTATTATTCTCCTTACCAATAGTTCTAGTATGATCCTCATGACCCATATCAATCTTATCATGATCCATAACAAACATATAATGAGTATTCAAAGCCTCATCAATATTATGATAGATCATACCAATCCTATAACCAATCTCATAAATCTTGGTATCCTCTTAATTAGTTCATTCAAGATGCTAAATAGTCCATCTCAAGCTTGAAGAAAGCTCTAATTGGATATGAGAAAGAGATGATAAGCATAGACACTAGGAAAAGCTATTATGAGGAGATTTTCAAGTATGAAATTCAGAGCATGAGAGCAAATATATAGTAGGATAAAGAGGTATTTTCAACTTTCATTAGGTAAATACATTCAAATTTTAGTTATGATATTCTAGACATTGGAGGTCTAATAGTAAATATTGAAGAGAGGTTAGTGGTGTATGAAAAACCCCAAGGTCCTCCTAATCAATAGTATCTTCCCATAGATATACCTTTTTTTCTTTATGATCAAAAAGATAATGTTTATCATATCCCTCAAGAACCAATCCAAACCTTGCCTAGTTTTCCTACCCAGAAGTCTATCAAGGAGAGGACTCAGGAGGTTAAAGAAACTTATTATGAGGAGACTAATTTTGAGGTTACACATGAGACTAAATATTCAATTTTGTAAGAAGAGATACCCAATGGTCTATTTCATGATTTTAAGGCTAATCTAAGTATATTGAGTTTACAAATCATCATCTCCAATATTCAATGGCAGATACAAAGTCAACACAACAACCAATTCCTTCCTTCACACCCATGGATAAAAATAGTGTTCCTAAACCCAAGTTCATGACTTGAATTAGGTACAATATTTTATAAATAAGTAATAACATCCAAGCATGATTTAATATGTTGAGTTTAAGAGCAATCCAAAGATCATTCATCCTCCACTCATTTCTCCTTAGAAGCCAAAATCCTTTCCTTTATGTAAATCCATTCAAAAAATAGTCTAGAAGAAAGAGGAGGTGAAAGTGATCTAAGAATAATAACCTCAAGAAGAAAATTAGGTACCTATAGTAACATCTTTGGATGTTTTTCATCTTGTTGAGTACTTTTAAAGATCTACTATGCCAATCCTAAAGAAGGAACTTATCCTTTTCAAAGCAATTAAGGAAGTTGTAGCTAAAGTAGATGGAGATGAAAGAGCATTTAATGATAAAAAGGAGGAAATCATCATGCACACACTAAATGTCAGTGAAGGGATTGATCCAATATCATAATCTATTTAAAAAAGTGAGGTTAAGGAGGTATTACTATGATAGAAGATCACTTGAGAATAGTTGATGAAATTAAAGAAGAAGACACTTAAATTATTTAATTTTAATGGGTTTTCCATGAGCTTATTGACCACACAATAGCTTCCATACATCATGAAGAGGACATTCTATGTGAAGATAATGACATACCATTCTCTATAGAGGATGAAGATAAGACAAATGTAGCTTATCAAGAACCTTCATATGAATCCATCCAAAAAGTAGAAATATGTGATCAACATGTTTCAAATGGTAAGAGTATTGATGATGCTCATTTCCTTTCGATTGATCATGATAAAGAAGCCTTTTGGGATGACCTAGAGAGCTTTTGAGTAAAGTTTGATAATCTATCTCCACCTCATATAGAGATTGAGGAATGTTCTCTAATAAGTAATATTATAGGTGTTCACCAAGAATAAATTGAAATATTACATCCAAGTTTGGATACCAATCAAATAGATGAAGAATCTGACAAGCCATTAATTCAAATGGATCATAATGAATACATCAATCAATGTATGCCAATTGGAATGCCAATATAACTTATAAATGAGGAAAATATAGCATTTTTGATTCAAAAAAATAGAATTTAGGAAAGAGATGATTAGGTCTTGGATCCATATCTTCAATCCCTACACTTGAGAATGGAGATAGGATGCCTAGTTGCATCATCAAGGAGACATGAGAATCCATTTGCTCCCATCTCCAAGAATATGCCATCAAAGAAAATGAATCATGTTTTAAAGATCCATGTTTCATCAAATAAATTCCCATTTGACCCTAGAGTAAATCTTGTTAGTTTAGGTTAGTTGTTGTGGGTTTGTCTTATTTCAATAAGTGAGTATCACATGCATTGGTATCTATTCACCTTTTCATTGTTCTTCTATAGGTTAGTGATCCTTGTGTTAGTAGTTTAGGTTCCTCTTATCTTTTGTTCTACTCCTTTTGGTCTTTGTTTTGTTTTAAGAGGTTAGAATAAAATTGGCACATGGTCTAGGTTCTCCAAGCATAGAAGGCATGTTTCTATATGAGTTGATAGAAATGTTGGTCATTTTGGCCCACATACCAAGCTTATGTCCAGATAGATCACATTGTTAATGGATGAGTAGATAGATAAATTTTTGAATAGAGGAAGTATTCCAAGATCTCAATTTGCTTGTAAGGCTTTTAAGACACTTTAGGTTTGCTTAAAGTGTAAATTTCCATTTTCTAAGGATAAGAAAAAATTTGCACAACCCCCATGGGATACCAAGAATGATTTGAATAGATTATAATAGCATGAGATACATTTTGTTCTTCATTGTGTTTATTGAGACACTAGGGCCTTGGAACAATAATTATAAGTAGGCACTTTGCTGACATCACCATTTCCATGTGTAAACAAGTCTGAGAGAATTGGTCATATGGGTTTATTCAAATTTGTGCTCAAAATGTATGTACTAAGTCCTAGGTCCTCTGTTAAAACATAAATGGACTTATGCATGTGAAAAATTATCTCCTTAATTATATTTTTCTAATTTTTCCATACTTAGCCAAATGAGCTTTATCATTGCTAGGATGTCACACAAGAGAAGATACGAAACAACCAACTTGAGCATTTAATGTCTTCACTTGGAAAGCTCATAGGACTAACAGATCAAATAGGTTTGTTATTTTTAGCCTCAATAACATCTCCTATAAATTTGGTCACTCCATGAATTTTGCTCTTTAAATTATAAACCTTTAAAAATAAACATATAGCATAAGATGTTCATGAAAATGTCAAAATAGAGCTTAGGAAAAAATCCATATGTGCTTAAATTTGATAGTTTATGGGATGTCAATTACATTTTATAGGACATCAAATGAGGGTTGATGGGATGTCAAATTTAAGACAAAGTAAGATAAATCCTATTGAGCTTAAATTTTATGGTCACACAACTGTCAATAATGGTCACATAAACATCATTTGATAGGAGCAAGGACATGAATTTTAAGATCTTAAACTAGCCATTAGCTTTCAAATAGTGGATCCCAATTGATCTATTGGTGATCATAGCTTAAAGGGTCAATTAATCTCAAGAGTGAACGTGGGCATGACAACTATTAAGGATGTATTCAACTGGTAGATAATTGATTATTTTCAAGAATTTGTATCAATTGAAATTAATGGAGGGAAATGAGTCAATGTGTTAATGAGCCAAGTTGGATTTTGATAACTAATAAGAGTAAAGGTGAGCCTAAGATTCTTGATAAAGGTTGAGAGGATATTTTAGGCCATGGACAATAGGGTTTTGTAGGATCATCCTAATGTCATTGAAGCTATTTCAAATTCCATGGAATGGTCAATATGATGTAGTCAAGTATGAAGAACATAAATAGACCACCCATGTGGATAAATATGGACCTCTAGCTCATGGGTTTACATTGTAAAGGGATCTTACTCTAACTATGTTCACCATTTCGAGATGGAAGGAGCTAGCTTATCAAAGGGAACCATGAAGACAAGAAAGTGGACCCTAACAAATCATTCCCAAGATCAACTACATGAAACTGACCTCTCTCTCAACTATGCATGCCATGACAACTAGTTAGAATCAGTTTGTAGTAACACATGATTGTACATGATGGATTTAAGTATTGCTACTACATTGATACCTATACCCAACTAGAAAAAACTTGATCCCATCATTGTATCCATCATGGAGCATCACTGAGAGGATATTGTAATGATGCAATAAATTGGAGTGACCTATATCAATTAAGAAGGGTTTAAATGAGCTTAATTTGTGGAGGCAATTATAATAACTTTTTAAATGGGTTTGATCTTGTTTTATTCCCTTTTGAGTACCAAAACTCCCTCTCTCTTTCTTTCCTTCTTCTATAAATGTAGCCTTCGAGCTATTGTTTTGGATCCCTCTCTTGGGCATGACTAGACTCTACCAAGATTAATCATTATAACCTCTTCAGATAAATAAAATGATTGTTTTCATATTTCATTATATTAGATTAGTGTGTTCATGTCATTTTTATTTGTATAAGTTGTAGATCCTTCTCCCTTGCCAAGTCCTAATCTCACCTAGCTGGTATATTATCTAGTTATACGTGTTATGTTTAATGTTTGATGCCATTTGACTAAATACAATAGTATAAATATTGACTACATCAGTGCTTAGAACTAGGCCTCTCCATCACCTCCCTTAGGTTTTTCTCACTTGAATAACCTCTACATGAAATATTGATGCATGGTAAGAATTTGGAGTCATAGACCCCATTATTTATTTCTATCTCACTAGTGTTTTAGAGGATCAAGTATGAGTGGATGGACAATATTCATGGTTCATCACCACCCTTTATAATAAGTTTTAATTTATGAAAATCTCTTAACCCTTTTTACCCCAACCAATTTTAGATTTTAGAAGTAAAGGTCCAATTATAAAATCTAAGGAGCTAGCCTCATAAAAATTCCTAGAGGTCTTGTCTAGTTATAGGTAACCCACAACCTTATAACATTCCCATGTTAGTCTAGGTATGGGTTAGACTTGAATGAATCTAACCCCTATTGGATGCTACTTATATAGCTAACAATATCCATATGTTTTCAAGTATCAAAGGCCAAAGTCATATGATGGAGGTCTAAGAAGTATGGCTAAAGTCTTTTTATCTTCCATAATATAAATCAACTCATTCCTTTAAGTAATGGGATCATGGACCTTATTATAAGGATAATAGATACCACCATTCAAAGATTTTATATTACATTCTTTAGCAATTAGAATAATGCAATACTAGGCAATTTTAATTCCTTCCTTGAGTGAAAGTTGGATTGTTTCATAATCATAGTCATCAAAGCAATCAATATCATCCATGATTATCTAAATGAAAAATATAAATATTATGAAAAAGAAACTAATAAACATCCTATAGGGTATGTTTAGGCTCAATGGCATTTTAATATTAGTTTTTCTAAATGTTAACCCTAAAATGTGATCTAAGGTGATATTATTGTTAAACCTAAATTTGATTAAAGGGGTGTATAGAAATGAAATGGAAAAAGGGTGATAACTAGATATATAGTAGGCCAATTAGATGATAAACTTAGATATAATCATATACTAAATCTATTATGTTGATTCTAGCCTAAATATGGAAATATAGAAAAAATAAAAAAATTAATGTACTTAGCTTGTTATAATTATAATGCACTTCTATATATATAATAGGTAGAAATCAATGTTAAAGGATATTATAGTAATGTCATGAGATTATAGATCTAATATTTGTAGAGCTCTAGACATGAATGTTTGGATGGGATGTTTGTGTTGATGCTGCTATATGGGTTTGATGTAAGTGTCTTGTAAATAATATATATTGGAAAATAATATGACCATTGGGATTATTATGGGTTTTATTTATCCTTCAATCTAGTTCATTAGAATATAGGTTATAGACTATCACTCCTTGTGAAATAGAAAAACCCTAGTTTTCCATGTTCATAGTGAACTTAGGAAAAAATGGGTTAATGGGCACATAGTGTCTAGCTGACCCTAAAGGCCCCAGTATTAGAGGGTGATACCTACATATTAAATAATATATAAGAGGTCCTCATACTCATGTATTTATCCCCTATGTTTTGGCATGTGTGTGAATCATGCAATATTGTACAAAACAAGTAAAATAGTGACCTAGCTTATAACTTGGAAAATCAGGCTATTGGGTTGATCCTTTAGAAATTTAGATGTATAAATGTGGTGTAAATATGATTAGTATGGATATAAGGAAGATTTATTTAATTGAATGCTTAATATAGTGATTTTGATTAGTTGCCTTATTCTCTCTAGTATTTATTCTAAGTGGGGAATGAATTAGGGTTGACCTTGTATTTATATCAATACCTTTAGAGCAATAACTCACATTAAATCACTTGGGCTGACCATTAGCATATATTTCATTTTCAAATTAGATGAATTTAGGGAACTAGACACTTGTGTCAAGTTAGGACACCAATGTCGATGCTAGTATTTGTCTCAGACATTAATATATAGGGAATAGGAAAGTAGGTATAGTCTCAGAACTTATATAGATGGAAGATAAGTACATTTTAAGCATTATGGGCAACAGATAAGGTCTATGCCATCAACATAAGACTAATCAAAATAGGAGATATAAGCTAAGGTGTATAAAGATAGAGTATATGCAAGACTTATGGAAGTAGGAAATATCTAAATCTAAGAGGAACAACCAAGATCTAAGTTGGCCAAGTCTACAAGAATGAAGTACTATATAATTATAAAATAGTGTCTACATAAGGTATTCTAGATGAGGGTACCATATATATGGACATCAACTATTAGGTTACTTGAGACAAAGTAATTAGGTGGGACTAAATTTCCCAACATGATGTCCATAAACTTTCCAATTATTTGGAAAGTCTTCGGACCTTCCTCTTCTAAATAGGTTTATTTAGGAATAAGTATCGCATAATTTTGTTGTATATGGGGATGTCTTTTATAGATTAAATAAATTATATTTTAATACAAACATTTTAAATTTATCCTACAAAATAAAATTTATATTCTTATTATTATTTTTGGAGGTTTACACTATGAAAATTGGGGGTGTTATTACATTTTTGACTCATATATGTATTGATTCATGGGTGAAAACTTGATTAGATGGTTGTGGGTTAGTGATGGTTTTAGGGAAAAATTTAGGGACCTCTTCAGGACGTTATTTTATTATGGGTTAGGTGGGGTGTGGGATAATTCACCATAACTGAAGTTATATTTCATCTAATGCCATGGAATAACTTGGGAATTTAAGTATTTAATTAGTGTGTCTCAATCGAGTTGTCTTATTATTATGTTTTAGTACAAGTTGGGTAGGCAATTATGTTTATCAAGGGTCTAGTTCGTTATTAGTCATTAAGGTTGGATGTCATTATTTTTATGGTTATGATTATTTTGAATAACTAACATGTAGAATAAACCATGGTTGATTTCCCTTCCATGGTTATTCCATTATTTTGAAGGGTAATTCCATTGTTACTATTGATTTTGAGGTTGCCAAGGTAGACTCTAGTTTTGAGGCAACCATGGTTGTTTTTGATATTAATGCCATGATTGATTTTTTTGATTATAACTAGTTTGGGTTTGAAAGTGTTTTTGTAACTAATTTGGTACTTTGGGTGGTATTAGGATCTGAGGATCAGATCCATACCAATTAAGAGGAGTAGATAAAAGTTAGTAATTAAGGAATGTGTAATTTAGTGGTATACATATATTTTATGGTCTTTAAAATCATGGTTTCTATTATGACACATATAAAATATGCTCTTCATATTCTCTGAGTGTATAAATTTTTACTACCTCATGGTTCTCATCTATTATAGTTACTACCTTTTCTCAAACAATATGTCATTTAATATCTAGTTTATTCTTACATAAATTTGGATAATACACATTCAAGGCCTGATCTATTTATTATTTATTCCTCCAAGTATGTAGTGTGTCTAATTGTGTATCTAGATGATATTTTATATATATATATATATATATATATATATATATATATATATATATATATATATATTCTTACCTCCCTACATGAGAGGCTATTGGTGGATGATGAAGGAAAAAATTGTTTGTTGTGGTTTTTATTCATCATAAACCTCAAATACTTTATAGATAAGATATCGATATGCTCAAACATCATCTATGACATGTCTCCACTACTCATCAAATATAGTGCTTCAAGACATTCGTCTTTAATTCATTTAAAGAATATAAATTCAATGGATTCCTAGTCCAATGTAATTTGTTCAATTTTTTTCAAGATGAATATAGATCTCTCTAGGTACTTTTCTAATGTATTATCTTCATTTTTGACATAAGATGAAATAATTTATTGTTTAGTATCTTCCTTTATAGTAATCTTAGTCCCTAGAGAATAATTTCTCATTCATTTATTTCCAAGTAGAGATTACAACTCTTCCCAACCTTATAAAACATCTAAAGGTTGCATCCTTGAGAGTAGATGGAAATAATTATAGCTTTTGATAATCTATTTATAGTTGTAACTACAACATATGACTTCAAAGTCAAATAAAAATGTATCAAGATCCTCATTATAACATCCCCATTGAGATTTACTAGAATAATGTATTTTTTTTTTAAAAAAAAAATCCATGTATTCATACATAAGATTTCACCACGAGAATCTAATTAGTGATCCAATTATAGAAAACTATGTTAACCATAAAATAGGTGTGTAACAATTTATTTCATTAATTATTACTATCATCATAAGAATCAAATCAAGTATAATGATAAATTAGTCAATTCAATTGCATAATTTTAAAAGGTTAATTACATAATTTTAGCCACTATTGATGCAATACTACAACCAATGTTGTTTAAGTATAGATGTATAAATATTACAGTTTTATCAAGAATATTGTCATAATAATTAATATAATACAAGATACAAGGCACCAGAGAGAATGAGTCATAATGAACTCTAGTATTCTATGGTAATCTCAAGTGTAGTCTCTAATAAAGTAATTTTGTGGGTGAGGGAGAACATCATCCAAGCACCTTTTCACACCAACCATGTGTTGGGGATCAACCAATAATAGATTACACTTGTGAAAGCAATAAACGCGGAATTAAATCAGATAGACAAGTAATTAGAATAAGATAATAGCAAGAACAAGAGATACAAGAAACCACCCTGAAAACTTGTATTAACAAACTCTTTACAAAAGGAATACAATTGAAGAAACTCCTTTCTTCCACACCTCTCCTAGATGTATAGATCTCTCAATAGATCTCTATTCCTCAAGAGCTCTCTCTCTCAAGAACAATCAACTCCAACAAACCTGGATTGATTTTGTTCTGTACTGTTCTTCACATATAATGAATTACTACAATAATTCACAATGACTACTACAACTACAATAAGCTAGGAAGATCTAATTCTACATATACAATTAGGAGACTTGAGCATGCACTTCCAAAAAATAGTTAAGCCAGTTGAACAAGGGCTCTAAAAATAGTATTGCCAATAATAGAGACGCAAGCTTGAGACTACAACTCAAACTCATCATGCAAACACTCGCTTCTGTCCTCAGAAATAGCTTTCTGAACACACAGGTAACCGACGTTGGTTCCTGCTGCTTGTCTATGACCGCCGTCGGCCGACCCACTGCCGATGTCAGCATCTCTACAACTGTTCCTGATTGACACCGGTGTCTATGTAGACCCGAAACTGATAATGTATGCTCCTTGGTGAAGCTTTTAGCTCCACATCCTAACAATCTCCCACTTGGAGATAAACAGCTACACCAATACCTGTACAGCAACATCTTCTAGCTCCTCCATCTTCAACTCAATCATGAAGACCAACAGAAGTTGAATGAAGATTCAACTTCTCCTTTGTAACCGGCTTGGTTAACATATCAGTAGGATTCCTATCTATATGGATCTTCTCTAGCTCCAACTCACCATCTTCCAATACCTGTCGTATGAAGTGATACCTTAGCTGTATGTGCTTTGTTCTTGAATGAAAGGCTGAATTTTTAGCCAAATGGATTGCACTCTGACTGTCACTATACAATCTGCAACTCTCATGCTCCCTACCAAGCTCATCCATGAACCGTGTCATCCATATCATCTCTTTGCTAGCCTCTGTGGCTGCAATATACTCTGCTTCTATAGTTGATAAGGCAACAACCTTCTGCAACTTAGATATCCAGCTAACCGCCGTTCCACCTACAGTGAAAACATAACCTGTAGTGCTCCTCCTGCCATCCAAATCACCTACCATATCTGAATCTACATAGCCATGTAGAGAAGTATTTAAACCTCCATAGCACAAGTGCCTACTGCTAGTTCCTCTCAGATATCTAAGGATCCACTGAACTGCTTTCCAATGTTCCTTGCCTGGATTGGACATATACTTACTTACCACTCCCACTGCTTGGGCAATATCTGATCTAGTACACACCATTACATACATCAAACTCCCTACTGCAAAAGAATATGGAACCTTATTCATGTACTCTACCTCATCATATGAATTAGGACATTGTTCTTTACTCAACTTAAAATGTCCAGCCAAAGGTGTGCTTACCGGTTTAACATCCTGCATATTGAACCGTTTCAACACCTTGTCCACATAATCTTCTTGAGACAATATCAACCTGTGATTTTTCATGTCTCTCTTAATGCTCATGCCAAGGATTTTCTTTGTTACTCCCAAATCCTTCATAGCAAACGTTTGAGCTAATTTCACCTTAATCTCAGAGATATCCTGCATGTGTGATCCTGCAACCAGCATATCATCTACATAAAACAATAGAATAATATATCTACTATTATAAAATCTCTTGAAATACATTCAATGGTTAGATTGGCACCTACTGTAGCCATGCTCAGTCATAAACCTGTCAAATTTTAAATACCATTGCCTAGGAGCTTGCTTGAGGCCATACAAGCTTTTCTTCAATCTGCACACTAATTTCTCCTTACCCTTGACCTCAAATCCTTCCGGCTGTTCCATATAAATTTCCTCATCCAAGTCTCCATGAAGAAACGTTGTCTTAACATCTAGCTGCTCAAGATGCAAATCCTCAAAAGCAACCAAAGACAATACAACCCTTATAGAAGTCATTTTAACAACAAGAGAAAAAATCTCACCAAAGTCGATACCTGGCTTTTGTGCAAATCCTTTTACTACTAATCTGGCCTTATATCTCATCTGTCCATTCTCACCTTCTTTCAACATGTAGGTCCATCTGTTCTTGAGTGTTCTCTTACCTGCTGGCAATTCAACCAAATCCCATGTTTGGTTCTCTCTTAAGGACTCCAACTCCTCAACCATGCCACGCTCCCACTGACTCTTGGACTCCACCTGTATTGCTTCCTCAAAACTCTCTAGTTCTCCACCATCAGTTAGCAATAGATAAAATAAAGAAGGAGAATATCTAATTGGAGGCTTACTCACCCTTTCTGACCTTCTGATGGGTGTCTGAGACTCATTCACGACATGTTGTCCACCCAAATTTTTTGACAGTGATCGACCTCGATCACCTCCAGACCTATTACTGGCCGACGTCAGTTCTGCCTGACCGACCTCGGTGCCTGTCCTGCCGACGTCAGTCTCTGTACAGCTGACACCAATTTCTGTACTATCGATGCTGGTTCTTACCCTGTCGATGTCGGTCTCTGTGTTTTCCTACAAGTGATTATTTCTTTTTCCCATCTTGGAATTTCACCTCGTCCATTTCACCATTGCTCTGCTCAGATTGATTCAGCTTCCTTAGCTGATCACAATACATCACTCTTTCATTGAAAACAACATCACGGCTCCTGATTACCTTGTTAGTTTCTAGATTCCACAATCTATAACTAAAATCATCTGAGCCATAGCCAATAAACATGCACCTCATAGACTTAGCATCAAGCTTCTTTCTATTTTCCTTATCTATGTGCACAAAGGCTTCACAACCAAAAACTTTGAGATATGAGAGATAAACCTTTTTACCTATCCATGCCTCTTCTGGAATACCACCATCTAGAGCTATAGAGGGTCCTCTATTAATCAGGTATACTGCAGTGTCAATAGCTTGTGCCCAAAACTATAAGGGCAAACCAGCATGCAATCTCATACATCTTACACACTCCATTATTGTCCTGTTCATTCTTTCAGCAATTCCATTTCGCTGAGGTGTCCTTGGAACCATCCTTTGCCTATGGATTCCATGCATGTAACAATAATCTCTGAACTTATGACTGTAGAACTCACTGCCATTGTTTGATCTCAGGCACTTTAATCTCTTACCTGTTTCATTCTCAACCATAGCTTTCCAAACCTTAAAAGTCTCAAATACATTAGATTTTTTTCTAATACAATAGATCCATACCTTCCTTGTAGCATCATTTATGAAAGATACATAGTACAGTGATCCTCCAATGGAAGCAACCTGAGCCGGTCCCCACACGTCTGTGTGAACAAGCTGCAACTTATGCCTCTTCTTAGTAGACCCAGTCTTGAGAAAACTAACCCTTTTCTATTTTCCAAATACATAGTGCTCACAAAACTCTAGATCTATGCCTTTTAAATCTGAAAGCATACCTTTGGATTTAAGAATTGACATCCCCTTCTCACTCATGTGGCCAAGCCTTGAGTGCCACAATTTAGCATCCACATCTGAAGTAGATAATACAGAAGGAGATTTATTAGTAACACAATTACACAAATAGAGAGTACCTTCTCTCTTACCTCTGGCCATAACAAGTGCACCCTTGGTCACCTTCCAAGATTCTACTATGAGAGTTACTGTACAACCCTCATCCCCTAACTTTCCTGCAGAAATCAAATTTCTCTTCAAGCTAGGGACATGCATCACATCTCTCAACACCCATGTGTTGCTATTCTACATCTTCAGCTCCACTTTACCTTTGCCAATTATTTTACAGGGCTCATCATCCCCTAGATACACTATTCCAAAATCTCCATGGATATAGTCACTAAAATATTCCCTGTTAGGGGTAGCATGAAAAGATGCACTAAAATCTAACACCCAAGATTCTATATTATTATGCAGAGAGAAAATTAAAGCATCTTGTGCAATACCTGCAACCTTGGCTTCTTCCTTTCCTTTGTGTTGATTGTCCTCCTTAGGTTTTGACCAACAATCTCTGCTTATGTGCCCCATCTTTCCACAATTCCAGCATTGTGGCCTTCTGCCATTTCTGGATTTAGATATGCCTTTCCCCTTAGATTTGGATCTTGATCTGCCTTTCTTGCTCTTCTCTTTCTACCTTCCCCTGCTCTCAAAACTTAAAGCGTTCAAAGATGCCTCTTCTGTGCTTTTCCTGTGTATTTCCTCATTCAAGATAACACTAACAACATCCTCTACTTTCAAAATATTTGATGCAGATGCAGTATTACTTACTGTCATTACTAAGCCATGCCAGCTTTTAGGCAAAGAACATAATATTAAAAGAGCTTTTATTTCATCATCAAACACTATATTCACTGAACTTAATTGATTCACAATTCCATTGAAATCATTCAGATGAGAAGAAATAGATCCACCTTCATTCATATGAAAATTAAATAATTGCTTCATAAGATATACCTTATTAGAAGCTGAGGGTTTTTCATACAAATTTGCTAACGTAGTCATCAACTCTACCATAGACTTTGCCTATGATAAATTGGATATCACAGTGGATGCTAGACTCAGTCTTATAGACCCCAGAGCCTTTCTATCAAGAACTTCCCATTCTTCATCCTCCATGTCTTTGGGATTCTTTCCAACCCCACCTAATAGTAAGTAGAGATCTTTCTGATATAGATAATCCTCTATCTACATTCTCCAATGTTGGTAATTTTTGCCACTGAACTTTTCCATTCTAAGTTTACTTTCATCTGTCATTGCTTCTCCCACTCAAATAGAAATCCCTGTAGAAACTCCTGTGAGAACCTGTAATCAATACACACTACACAGATCTGAACCACCTGTTAGTGAACCTGAGCTTTGATACCAATTGATGGATATCAAGCTCTGAACCTACAACCTAGTTCTGATACCACTTGTTGGGGATCAACCAACAATAAATTACACTTGTAAAAGCAATAAACGTGGAATTAAATCAGATAGACAAGTAATTAGAATAAGATAATAGCAATAACAAGAGATACAAGAAACCACCCTGAAAACTTGTATTAACAAACTCTTTACAAAAGGAATACAATTGAAGAAACTCCTTTCTTCCACACCTCTCCTAGATGTATAGATCTCTCAATAGATCTCTATTCCTCAAGAGCTCTCTCTCTCAAGAACAATCAACTCCAACAAACCTGGATTGATTTAGTTCTGTACTGTTCTTCACATACAATGAATTACTATAATAATTCACAATGACTACTACAACTACAATAAGCTAGGAAGATCTAATTCTACATATACAATTAGGAGACTTGAGCATGCACTTCCAACAAATAGTTAAGCCAGTTGAACAAGGGCTCTAAAAATAGTATTGCCAATAATATAGACACGAGCTTGAGACTACAACTCAAACTCATCATGCAAACACTCGCTTCTGTCCTCGGAAATAGCTTTCTGGACACACAGGTAACCGACGTCAGTTCCTGCTGCTTGTCTATGACCACCGTCGGCCAACCCACTACCGACGTTGGCGTCTCTACAACTGTTCTTGACCGATGTCGGTCGCTCCTGACCGACGCCAATGTCTATGTAGACCTAAAACTGATAATGTATGCTCCTTGGTGAAGCTTTTAGCTCCACATCCTAACACCATGGACCATCAATCCCCCTCAAAATCCCCCAACAAGGGAATGTCCTTCCCTTCATGGATGGGTAGATAGTGATAATGAAAGAATTTGGAGAGACAAGATAGTACTCATGTGTTGTAATATATATAATACATGATGTGTAACATAAAGAAAAATGCATTCTAATATGATATCACACAATCATGTAAATATAACATATGAAATGACAATGTTTAACTAAACATTACTTTGGTCAAACTTTCAAATAGTTAATGATATCTAGGATTAGTCAAATTAACACACACCACTTGATCAGATTACCCTCATCTTACATTGATCATGCTAAGTAAGTGAATTCCATCTCACCACTTATTTAGTACCAACAATGTGATATTTGGCTAATTTTAAATATAAACAATAGATTCAAACAAATTAATCCCTATTAGTAGGAATAAAATATTATAAGTATAGAAATAATCAAAGTGCATACATTTAGGCCATCAAACATATATAATGAATCTCAACTATATTATTTATTACATAAATAATAAACATAAACAAGCACAGTCTATACCAATTAGGTATATTTTATACTTAGAATGCATGTTCATAATTTCCAAAATTAACTCAAATGTAGTACCATCTATAGCAAACAAAATTATCACAATTTATTTCCATGTACACATTTATCAATTAATACTAAGCAAGTATAAATAATTTTAGAGACCAAATACCTCATAATTAATGTCTTGTCTCACATTAGACATAAATTCGTCATTGATATTAACTTCTGTAATTTTAAGGAGTTGTATGCATATGATCATAGTGTACTACCTCTCAAATTTTTTAACTTAATTAAATAGTGAAAATATACCATAATTATAATCAAACAGCTCATATATATATATATATATATATATATATATATATATATATATATATATATATATATATTTGTATATAGGATACGTAAGTTCTTCATAGAGATATGTTTCATATATATGTACCTATACTTATCAAATACATATATAATATGTACTACATACATGTATTTTTCATAAATAGAAATATTATTTTGTTATAAACTAATAGTAATTTTTATTTTCCATTATGAACTACATATGATTAGAGTAAACCATTAATAATTTACCTATTCAAAAAATAACATTCAAGATCAATCAAAGGATTTCAACTTTGTCAAACCCTTCTTCTTATTTCTCTTATTTTAATTTTATAAGTCATAATCCATTTTTGATGGAAATACTATTCAAAGTTTATTTACCCTACTTTTCCCTGATTCATGTCATTAAACTAAATATAATTTTCTAAGATGTTGAAAAATAGTGTTCTAATCAACTAACAACTCAAATCTATATTTTGCCCCCTTCCACTTATATTAAGATTATATTTTACCTAATTTTCAAAATAATTATCTAAAATAGAGTTGCCATACAACTCAAAATCATTATGAACCATATAATAACTAATCCATTGCACAATATACATAAGTATTTAATCATTACTATAGTCTATGCACATTTCTCTAATTATTTTCTCATGCATTATTCAATGTTTGACTCTATCAACTATTTATTTTTATTAAAAAATCATACACTTAAGGATTCCATAATATTCTACAAGTTTACTAATAGGGTTTGAACAAGATACCCAATCTACCTATAAAAATATACAAGTTGTATGCATGATCTATATATATATATATATATATATATATATGTGTATGTGATATTACCAGTTACATTTATATCCATTTCAATGATAATATCCACTACATGAATATGCTATCAAATATCAAAATAGTTATAACAGTTGCCTCATATAACATAATTATCTATAATATGAAATTCAATGTTGAAAAATGACTTAACCACTAACTATACCCACTCTAGGATAGTTCTATCTTATCCACCAATCCAAACATAATTAATTTACATGGACTTATCATAGCATTACAAGATTTATAAGAATATTTTCACAGCTCCTTTATATATGTTTATATTTTTTGATACAAAGTATATAGTTCATTGCTATAGAACAAAAATTCATAATAATTATACATATAATTTCAATATCGACCCATTCATTCAACAAGCTTACTTAGACGTAGTATTTTACCTTAGGAAAGTCAAAACATACTCACTGTATGTGTAATACATATGCTCAAGATTTTGACATAAACATTACCATATATAAGTAATAAGGGTTTTGAAACAATAATACATAGTCAACTTACCCATTAAAACTTTTTTTTCAAAGTTTTACAAATTTTTAGCTTGAGTGTGTAGTAATCACATCAAAACAATATTCATTCCATAAGGATTCAAGGGATATAGATTTAGTTATGTGGATGGACAAGCCATCCATAGGGATAACTCTATATATTTTAATATAGTTCAAGACATTCTCCAAAACACTAATAAGACATATTTATACGTAGAATTTCTTGTGTTGAAATAATAATTAAAATAACTTCACCAGCCTCACAATAGCTTCTAGGTTAAAATTTATTGAACTAGAATAATTCCTTGCTCCTTCTATTTGATCCATATTTATTTTCCTCATCATTCCCTCTCATTCCCTTTTCTCTATCTCCTCTTATTATCATTTCTTTGTTGAACTCACTCATATATGTAATGCATGCAACTATTACATCAAACTTGTAGTTTGCCATTATTCTATCATGCAAAATCCCCATTATCCACAAAAACTATTACTAATCCAAGTAAAATCAAGTTTGAAACAAATGATAAATCCCTAATTCTCTCAAGTGTTCCCAAAACCATATAATCATTATTTTAATCCTTCACTTTTTTCATGGTCTTTTTGACTTTACATGCCCATGTATAAACTTTACAATGTCCACATACAAAATCATTTCCAATGATGTTGATTAATAATAAGTATATCAAATTAAAGAAATCATACTTTATATACTAATGTTAATGTATTTGACCCCAGTAGTTAATCTTAGGTCATATGATATCTTAGGTAGTTATTACATCAACTTATCAATAATCAACATCAACATGACTTTGACTAACAAGTGACTAGTGTAAAATCAATAACAAGATTTTGACTGTAATAGAAAATCAAAAAACTATTATACCAAAACATTATGATATTATAAAAATTTATTAATTTTTATTACCACTCTATATACACTATCCCAAATGTCTTTAATTATGTTTTATATATAAAGGCATTAATCTAAAATAATGATATCTACCAAATATCATTATAACCAACTAATGTATAAGACATTTTAAAGACACTTTCATTAGTCTATAGGTAGTAGTAGATAATACTAGTCAAATAGATTTACTTACTCATTAAAGCAATATCATCTGCAATCATGAATACAATAACATGACATGATCAAAAAGCAACATTATGCAATCAATATATGTACTACGACCATAATGAAATCACATAATTAGATCCACATAAGAATTAAATTGTAAATAGATAAAAAAATAACACACATAATCAATCATATAAATACATGTAACACCAAAAACATACTAAATCTAACAATTCAAGAAATGCATATCAGGGATGCTAACTATTGTGGTATGTATGGGGGTTCTAGTTGTTCCTCTATCATCCTCTAACACCTCCATTTATTACATCCTCTCTGATGATGCTCTCTCTCCATAATGCTATGAGGGATAGATATTTATTGCATCATATTCATGACAAGAAGGTATTTATCTCATAATATCATGATATATATCCATAAAATACTACCGTAATTACTAACAACATGATCATAATGTAAATAATATATAAATATAGCTATATCATAGAAATATAATCATGTAAAATAAGAAACATACAACTTTTACATTAAAATATATGACTTAAAACTTAATTAAATAATAATTAATAAATTTAGCAACCATAATAATCCATGGATAATTAGGTAAATTACCTTAGTGAGAAATCGAGATGTGACACTCATTATCCATTCCTATAAATTTGGGAAAAGAAGAGAGGAATATTTTTCATGAGTTTATTACCCATATGGATATTAATGGGAAAATAAAAGGTTGTGCATTCATTTAAATAATTTTATCCTTGAAGATCCCCCATGATCTTCCAAACTAGTTGTAAACCAAATTTCTACCACCCACCATTCAAATCATTTTTTTAATTATAGCCCAAGATGCATAATGAGTGGTAACTTTAATATTATTTAAGGGAGGTGAAAACCTTTGAACTAGATGTGATGGAGTAGGAAAATTTATAAGTTTGACAATGATCTCTTATCTAGCTAGTTTAAATATTTTAGCAAGTTCTACACTTCTAATGTTTTTTTGGGGCTAGAAAGGCTCTAAGTTCTCTTTTAGAGAGAATTTTGGGCTAGGGTGGATAGATTTGAATAATATATCCTTGAGTGTAAGTTGGATAGATATGTAATATTTGTAATGGTAAAAATATTACTTTATTAGGTGTATGAGAATATTTAATTTCATTGCTCTTTATTTTTTTACTAACTTATCCTAAAACTCTATTATGATCTCTTATAGCTTCTTAGGTGATAAATGTGAACTAGATACTGGGTTTTTTATTGACCTAAGATTAATGTAGATGGTGATTATTCCCCCATATAAAGTTATAACCATATAGGAAAATATTATACATAATTAATCTTACTCTCTCTGCATAAAAGTTAATCAATCTTCCTTAGTGATTATCCATGCCCTGTCTTACACAAGGTTAGTCTAAAATGGGATTTTTTCTTGATTTTTCTTAATCTATTTTTTAAATTTAAATTATTAATATATAAATTTGGAAATTTAATCTATGAAATTAGGAAATTATTATGATATTAAAGAGGTAAATTTAACCCAACCTTATTGAAAACATAATGTTTGAAATATCCTTAACAATGACACAAAAGTGACAAGAAAATTTAATACACTAATTAAACCTAAGAAAATAATCAATGCTTGTGTATAAAATTAATTATCAATGATGGGAAAAGGTATCCACTTGGTTTATTTTTTATCTTATTAGGTAAATATCCTAGTTTTATAGGGACCATGAACAGAGTATAAATAAAGTGTAGTAAAATGAAACAAGCCCCATGGGTTGAGATCCAAAATCCAAAATATCAAAACAAGCAGCTAATTATCGATGTAGAGAAAAAAGAAATATAAATTAAAATGAGAAAATACTATAATAATGGGGATCCCTACATAAGTACCTTAGCATCCTTAGTCTGATTTTCTTACTCATCCTATCTATTCTTGGTGATTCTAGCTCAGGTTCTATTACCCAGGTTTTCTACATCCTCCTTAAGTAAGATCATTCTAGGTTTTTTCTATGGCTATTAATTCTTAGGGATATTATTAGGGGGGATTTTAGGGGGAATTTTTATAAGAATACTCTATCTTCTTGATAATTTTCTTTTCGGGAGTGCCTTCATCCTTTACCAGTTGAGAGAAAGATTGAATCATTTTGGAGACCATATTAATGGAATTCCATTCCTAGATTAAACATGCCAATCACATCCCTACCTCATGTAATTTATTATAAAACCCTTTCAACTAATCATTTTTATTTTTAATTTCCTTTGATAGGGGGTATTGCTTTTACCTACCACCTCCACTAATTTTCCTTCCTTCAAGATAAGGTGTTTAGGCTTGATGACAGTGAGTTTCAAGGGACCATCCTTGGTAGAGCTCTTATAATTGGGTATTATAGGGGGAAATATGGGAAATGAGTGGTGATATCCCAAGGTAGGATATTAATTTAGGGAGTCCTCCTCTATAGAGGACCCCTTTGTTTGGACCTCCTTACCCTGAAGGGTATCACCATGTTTTACCAATAGGAGAATGAGTCCATGGTGGATGACTATGTTGGATTAATTGATTTAGCATGTGAGTGTTATACACTCTAGATATTTAATAAGGAAATATGGAAGGCTAATTTTTAATACTTGAAAATAATTCATCAAGTGGAAATAATGCAAGAATATGAGAGTATACTTATCTTTAAGGGTGATATACTTCATTATCTACAAATATACTTTATGCTAGTGTCATAGAAGATCCAAGTGGGGGAACACCTTTTTTTCATTTTAATGATCTCATTGGTTTATAAAAACCTCTACATGAGTTCCATTTATTTTATTGATCTTTAAAAGATTTAGACCCTTCACATGACATTAATTTAAATTAGCCTGTCAACTCCTTAGTTATAAAGATTCTTATGCCTCTTATTTCCACATCCCTCTTGTTCCACGTCACAACAAATTCCTTTGAGATCTTGACATCATGACTAGTTACCCTCTACATGAATTAGGTGAGACTCCCTCTATGTAACTTCCTCTAAACCTTTTTCATGCTTTGCATCTCTAAACAAGATGTTGGTTCTAGTCTCTCCCTAGTGCCTCCCATCTTGATAGTAGCCTGAAAGATTGAACATACAATAGAATTCATCAAACCATTTTAATAAATAGAACTAATAACTTCAAATAAACTTGAAGTGTAAGATTTATCCCACCATTTATTATTTACTCTCCATGTAGTGAAATGATGTTAGGGTGTAATTTTTGAATTTAATCACTTGAGTTGTAAAATATGCATGTGTGATAGTTGTGTCATCATCCTATTTAGAAGTGGATTCATTTTGAATTGTTAACATAACATTTATAGGGAAGCCACTTGGTCTATTAA
Source organism: Torreya grandis (assembly GCA_037957365.1). Classification (NCBI taxonomy): domain Eukaryota; kingdom Viridiplantae; phylum Streptophyta; class Pinopsida; order Cupressales; family Taxaceae; genus Torreya; species Torreya grandis. Next base: position 1,060,144 of record JARHVA010004299.1, read on the forward strand.
TCTTGATGCTTTCACTCGTTGTCAACCTAGGGCATGTATTTAGAAAGATGTCTGCATTATATGTGTAACACTAGTTCTTTCCAATATTGATAAACTTTTGACTAAATATAGAAAAAACATTTGCATTAAATAAATTTCATTAAATGAAAGTAATGAAAATGAAATCACACTTGCATGAATTTATTTTTTAAAGGAATTGATTTGTTAATTTATATTTTAGAAGATTCTTAATACATAATTAAGAGTGCTAACATAAATTCCATTTAATTATATTTAACTAATCTTATGAAATGATTGAAACACACCCATAGAAATGAAATTACAAATGATTACACAACAAAAATAGTAACTACTTAACATATTAGTATCTTCACCACAATTCTTATGGATACCTCTTCAATCATATTTGAGATCCAATTGTTCACTTGAGTATTATTGATTTAAATTTAATAAATTATTATTTCATTAAATAATCCTATATTAATTTTAATATTAATACAATAAATATTTAAAAATATTCAAAAGTTGTTCTTTATCTTTTATGCAATTCAATAATGAAAACATCATTATTATTTATGCCTTGTTATCTCCTCTTTAATAGAGGAAGCATGATATTAATTATTACTATATAGTTATATTAGAATAGTGGAAGAATCATATTCATGATACATGATAGATTAAACAATTATATAAAGTGAAAAATAGTTAGTTGGATGGGTAAAAATAGTTGAAACGTATGGTGCATAGATAAAATAATGGTAATGACATGTTTTTTTGTTGATCCAACTTTCTCTTGATTGTATTATCCATCCTCCATGTCCACATAAATATTATAGTTTGGTAGAGATAATATAAAATAACTATATCTAACCATTATAGTTATTATATGGGCTAGAACAACTGTGATATAGTTGCCATGGGTGGTAACAATTATCTTCTAAATTTTCTATTTATTATACTAGTTATCTTCTAAAATTGATAAAGTTTAAAATAGACATATCTTTAGTTTATATGGTTTGAACTAGAGGTATCTATAGCTACTATAGGTTAGAGTAATAGTTTACCATTGATATGAGTTGGATACCCAATTACTACAGGTTGTTATGCTCTGTTGTTACGAGTTGGATATTGGTTCATACTAATTCATAACTCATCATTAAGATATATATGTAGAGAATTTGTAGTAGATCCAAAATAGTAAATAAATTACGTGATACAAACTAATTAATAAAATATTATATTTAGAAATAAAACACCACATATATTCACATCATATTCATTTAGTATTATTCATAGAAAAGAGTATAAAAAACATTATATACATAGGATTAGCATAAGGAATCAATAAGATAGTTTATATGAGGTTATTAAATGGTTGATTTATCGACTCATCACACCACCCAAATATACTTTTTATTAGTCCTCAAGCAACCAAAATATATGCACATAGGAGCATAGTATTATGAAATCAAATGATTATGTTGCACATATCCCTTAAATTTTATAAAACCAAAAATTATTCTATACAGTTTTCCATGTATTATATTAATATCATTTAAAAATAATATCTTCATCATAACATTAATATATCTAGTGAATCTCTTCATATCTTCCCTAAAATTGTATCTTGAAAATGGCTATTTATTCTGTAGTGCTATAGTGAGCTAAATCCATCTAGTTATATAGACATTATATTTTTATTGTGAAATTTATGTCATCAAGGTATGATACTAGTTTTGGACTTCTATTTTTTCCTACATGGTTATTTAAACTACTTTTCTTATGTTCATCAACTTAATCCAATCTACACCTATTATATTAGGCCTAGTAGCTACCCTCTAATCATCAATATAGTTTATTTTTTATGATGATGGTATTATAATATTTACTTACCTATCTTCCTATCATTATCAAGATAAAAATAAAATTAAATAAATATTACATCACTAAAATATAAATTTGGGTTACATTATATGCCAATAAATTGAACCAAACAGTGATGGGAGAAGGATTTTGACTTTTCATTTTGATATTCCTCAGCCATCCTTCTTAGAATTTTCAATTAAAAATTGGGTACATTAAATTATTACATCCCTAACATTATTTATGAATTAGAAGTGAATTACATATAACATTTAATTCCTACCTTCACAAGTTAGATACTTTATGATGTAAAGGGAGACTTTTTCCCAAAGTATAGATAATGATTAAAGAAGTGTACCTTGGTTGGAAGATTATAACTACTCACCTTCTTTGTAGAATATGTATCTTATTATATTAGAAATAGATTTAATTTTCCATAGTTACCACGTGCATGGTAAACCAATTAATTCCATTAAAAAATATCAATAAAATTAATTTAGTTCCCTTTGAAAGTAGCTACATTGTTCATAAACATCTCTATAAATTATTTTAAAATTTCAACATCATAACCTATTATTTTATGAAAATAATCCATTCACCTTGAATATTGAAATACATTACAAATATTTAATCTTATTCTTAGTTAATTAGGGTATATAGGTTCTTATTTTATCACATATCCTCCTATTTTAACCTCAATTTTCATCATAATCAGGAATGGTGAGATACACATTAAGGGGTTAAATCACTATGTCACTAGAATATGGATGGAAATGAGGATTCTTATGAATAACTACATAATCAGGAAATATATTAGTTCACTTGATAATAGGGTCATAAGATAGGCATATTTTGAGTGATGGTGTTAGAAGGAAGGTCAAATGTTTTAATTTTTTGATTAATCTCATTGAGATCATCATTATCATAATCAATGAGGTTGGGAAAATAAATTCAAGGGAATGTTTTTTCATAGTTTCCTTGGTCATTATTTTAATATTTTACCCAAGTCTATTAAGGTATTTTGGATGTTGGTGCCATAGACGTGGACATTGACTACTAGGTTGCTTGGGATAGAGTACTTGAATGGGACTACATTTCCCAACGTGATGTCCACAAGCTATCCACCTATTTTTAAAGTCTTAGGATCATTATTATTATAACTAGGGTTATTTATAAATAATTATTGGATAAATTTGGTGTATATGGGGATGTATTTTATAGTTGAAATAAATATATTTTGATGTAAACATTTTTAAGTTGTCCTACAAAATCAAATTTACATTCTTGTTCTTGTTTTTAGAGGTTTACACTTGAAAGTGATGGGTGTTATGCCCTTAATAACTCTATATGTGCTTGGTTTAAGGGTTTATAATTTATTATATGGTTATGGTTTAGTGATTATGTGAAAGACAATGTTAGGTACCTCTTCAAGATGTTCCATTATTATGGGTGAGTTGGGTTGTAGGATAATTCACCCTAAACAAAGCTATACTTCATCTAACTCCATAGAATAATATGGATATTTCACTATTTAATTAGTGTGTCTCAATTGAATTTAATTATTATTAGGTTTTGGTACATGTTGGTTAGACAATTATGTTTATAAAGTGGCAAGTTGATTATTAGGCATTAAGGCTAGTTAGTTACTAGGCATTAAGGTTGGATATTATTGTTGTTATGATTGTGATTATTGTGAATAACTAACACATGGTTTAAACCATGGTTGATTTCCCTTCCATGGTTGTCTGTATTAGTTGGGAGGGTAAATGCTTTATTTATTTTTCTTTTGAGACTAACATGGTTGACTCTAGTTTTGAGGCAACCATCGTTAGTTTTGAGATTGTTGCCATGACTAATTTTGAGGTTTATACCAATTTGTTGGGGGTTGAAAACTTTTTTGGTGATCAATTTTGGCCTTGGGGTGAGATTGGAATCCAAAGATTAGACCCATACCACTTAGGAGGAGTAGATAAAAATTTAGAATTAAATAATGTAAAATTTAGTGGAATACATAGATTTTATGGTATTCGCATCCATGGTTTCCATTAAAACATATAGATAATATTATCTCCATATTATATGATTGAATGAAGCTCTAATACCTCATGGTTATCCTCTATTATTCTTAATACCTTTTCTCTAACAATATGGCATTTAAAATATAATATCTTCTTACATAAATTTGGATAATACATAGTCAAGGCTTGATCTATTTCTTATTTCTTGCTCCATGTATTAGCATGTATAGTTGCATAGATAGATGATATCTTATTTCATGTCCTCCATAAAAATGTTTGCCTCTATCCATGAGGGTATGTTGGTCGATGATGAAGGAAAATATTATTTGTTGTGGTTATTAATCATCATTAACCATAAATAGTTTCTACATAAGAGAGTGATATATTCAAGTGTCATTCATGATATATCTCCAGTACTCATCAAATTTGGTGCTTTGGTACATTGATCCTTAATTAATTTTAAGAATACCAATTTTTATGGATTATTGGTACAACACAGTCTACTTTATTTTTTCCAAGAAGAATATAAATCTCTATATGTACTTTTCCAATGGTTAGTCTTCATTTTGAGACATAAAAATATGTAATTCCTTGTGTAGTCTCTTCCTTTACCATAATATTGGTATTTGGAGAGGATTTTATCCATTTATTTACAAGGAAGAGATTACATCCTTTCCCAACCCCATAAACCATCTAAGGGATACATCATTGAGAGTGGATGAAAATATTTTTAGCTTATTAGCATCTTGGTTGTAATCAACTATGACATATGGCAAACTCAAAATATAATGTATCAATATCCTCAATAGTCATTCATATAAATTTTGGAAAATAAGAGAGAGGAATGATTTTCATGGGTGTATTATCCACATGGGTATTGATGGGAAAATCAAAGTTTATGGATTCATTGACATAGTTTTATCCTTGAAGGTCTCCCATGATCTTCCAAAATAATTATAAAAAAAAAATTACCATGCACTCCTCAAATATTTTTTTATTATAATCCAAGGTGCATAATGAATGGTATATTTAGGATTATTTATGGGAGAGGCAAAAATTTTAACTAGAGGTGATGGAGTAGTACTTATTATAAACTCTTTTAAAATTTGATCTTATCAAGGGTATAGGGACCATCAATTTCATTTTTTCTTGGTTTGTTTTACTAAATAATCCAATAAATCCTCTATTAGTATCTCTTATAGCTTCTTAGGTGACAACCATGAATTGACAACTATAGTTTTTAATTAACTTGTGATTGTTGTAGTTGGTGATTATTCCCCCATAAAGAAGTACAACCATTTACACAAATATAAGACCTAATTAGTCCATCTCTCATTACATAAAAACTAACCAAGATTCCTTAGTGATTATCCTTTCCCTATCTTGCATAGGGTTAGTCTAAAATGATATTTTTTTCATGATTTTCTTATTCTAATTTTTATATATTTAAATTATAAATATGTAAAGTGGGAAATTTACTCTATGAAAGAAGTAAACTATTATGATAGGAAAAAAACAAAATTTAAGTTAATAAATAAAGAATTTTTAATCTATAAATAAGTAAATTTAACCCAACCTTCTTAAGAACCTAATTCTTAGAAAACATCCCCAACAATGGTGCCAAAATGATGATAAAATTTAAACCACCAATTAAACTTGACATAGATAATCAATGCTTGCGTACAACCTTACCAATCAGTGATGGGAAAGGGTAGCCACTTGGTCTATTAATTGTACTACTTTCACTAATTATCAGCCTATGGTGTGTATTTTGAAGCATGTTTGCATTTTATGTGAAACACTAGTTATTTCATATATTGAGAAGCCATAGGTTGTGTATAGGAAACAAACTTTCATTAATGAATCTTCATGAAATGAATGTATTATAAATTAAATCACACTTATAGGAATTGAATTTTTGAAAGGAATTGATCTATTAATTTATGTTTTAGAAGATTCCTAATAAATAATTAAGAGTGCTCACATAAATACCAATTAATTCTATTGAATGAATCTTATCAAATGTTAAAAACACACCCATAGAATTGAAATTACAAATGATTACACAATAATAATAGATAATTAACATATCAAGATCATCACCATAATTTTGAGGGATACCACCTTGGACATATTTTAGTTCCAATCCTTCAATTGAGTACCATTTATTTATTTTAAATAAAATATATTTTTCATTAACAAATCCTATAACAATGTAATTATTACTATAAAAAATATTATAAAATATTTAGAATATGTTCTTTATCTTCTAAGCAATTCAATAGTCAAAATTTCATTATTCTCTATGCCATAATATATTCACTTGAATAAAGAAGGCAGGTTATTAATTGTTAATATATAGTTACAATATAATATATTTAATAAGCCTATTCATGCTACATGATAGATCAATCAATTAAAATAGAGAATACAATAATTATTTGCATGGTTAAAAATAGTTGGGAATCACAATACATAGAGAAAAGAGCATTAATGACATATTTGGTCATTGATCCACCTTTATATGGATTGTAGGATCTATCCTCCATGTCAAACTAACCATTACAACTCAAGATACATAACATAAAATAATTATAAATAACACCATTATAGATATCCTATATGCTGGAACAATTATGATACAATTATTATGGGTTATAACAATTACCTTTTATACTTTTATGGTTTACAACAATTATCTCTTGTAGTTATTTTAGGTTATGAAAAACATATGCATAATTTTTATGGGTTAAATTAGATGTATCTACAGTTGATATACATTACATTAATAGTCTACTATTGCTATGAGTTGGCTACCCAACTAATATAGGTTAGAATGTCTAGTTGTTACGAATAGGCTATTGATTCCTAATAATTCATAACTCATCCTTCAGATAAGTATGTAGAGAATTAATATTAGATCCAAAATAGTAATGAAATTAAATGATACAACCTATTTCATAAAATATTAGTTTTATACATAAAACACCACATATATTCACATTATATTCATTTAGTACTATTGATATAAAAGAATACAAAGAAAATTTTATATGCATAGGATTAGTAGAAGTGAATCAACAAAAGATGTTCTATGAGTTCATTCAATGGTTTATTTATCAACTCATCAAACCCCCAAATGAGCTTGTTTATAGTCCTCGAGTGACTAAAATATTTGTACATAGGAGCATAATATTATGAAATCAAATGGTTATGTTGCATATGCTCCCTATTTTATATAAAACCCAAAATTATTTTTTCTACATTTATCCATCTCTTATATTCATACCCTTGTAAAAAAATTATCTTATTCTTTTTACCATCAATGTATCTAATGACTCTCCAAATCTACCCTAAAATTGTATCTTAAAAATGAATTTTTCTTTTGCAGTGTTGGGGTGAGCTCAATCCATCTAATTATATAGGTATTGAAGCTTTATTGTATATTTTATGTTATCAAGGTTAGATACTATTTTTGGAATTTTGTTTTATCATTCATGGTTATTTGAAATACCTCTTTTATCTCCATCAACTTAATCTAGTATGCTTCTATTATATCAGGCCTAATAGCCTCCCCTCTAATAATCAATGTAGTTTATTTTTCCTTATCATGGTATTATATTATTTCCTTACCTATTTTAATCTCATTATCAAGATAATAATAAAAATACGTATGAAATACATCACCCAAATATAAATTTGGGTTCCATTATATGTCAATAGGAAAAACATAATTGTGCATATATAATTCATAAAGGTTATTTATCTCTTCAGTAGTGTTACTGTTATACATTTCAAAGGAGTGAGGTTCACTTAAAAAATTGGTTAGGTCATATTAAATCCTCATAAATTGAAACTTTAACCATTATTATTCAATATGAATCCCATATACCCCTATAGTGGTATGAATTCCATCAATTTCATAGTTAGCTTACCCATATCCTCTAATTTCTATTTTAGTTTTGTGATTTGTGACTTAGCAAATTTTATATTTTTCATCAAAGTTTCCAAATTTCAATTTGTTAAACTAATAATTTTAATTTATTCACATGATCTATATCTTAACATCCCTTTCATGAATATTTCCTCCTAACTTGGCTCATATTTATGAGAGTAAATGGATTAAATATTATTTTCTATGATTCTTGTAGCCATAAGAGATTCATTTACTATGAGTTATGATATAGGGGCTTGAATATGTCCAATTTTTAATTATGACACCCAAGCCAGTACATATAATCCATTCTCTTTCCTCTTAAGTTCTTTAATTCATGCCCTAAGGTTTTCAATTTCTGTTAAGGCTTCTATCATTCTATTATTTTATGTTTTCTCTAGTTAAAGGTGGGTTTATTTTGTTTAATTTTCTCTTCCCTACCAATGGATTATTATCCCATTCACTTTTGTTTTAAATTCTAACTTTTTAATTCCATTATTATATATCCTCTTGATACATGTGGTGAATTATCCTAGTGTTCTACTTCACCAAAGGATGGAATCCCAAAGTTAGATGAGGTAGAGATTTCTTCTCCAAAGATTCTCATAGTTTGACCTTCTTATTCAATGAGTTATTCTTCCTTATTAGATGATTATCAGCTTTATATGTGGATAATATAAAGGGACACATGGTTATGATATATTTTCATAATTAATTTGATTATTTGTTATTGTCTTATAAGATCTTTTGGGGGAGGAACTTTTTGCCTCTTTCTAGGTCTTGATGTGGAGGGGATATCTTAAATCCTCTCCTCTTGTACTATTTTGTCTCTTATATATTTGGAATTTAAAGAAAAGGGGATTATTATGAGATTCATCCTTCTTATTTTATTAATCAGCTCCACATTTTCCATTTCTATATTATCTTCTTTATCTGCTCAAAAACAAATGCTTGTACTTCAATAAATTATTCTTGTTCTTCAATGACTAATTATTTTTCATCAAAAAAATATCCTTGATGTTATTCATCCAATAGTTTTTGCATTTTCATTAAATTATCCCCTAAAAAGTTAGTAATCTATTCCCTTAAACATTTATGCATAATAAATTGAACCAAATAGTGATGGAAGAAGGATTTTGGCTTTATATTTTGATATTCCTCAGCCATCCTCCTTTGAATGTTCAAATAAAAATTATGTACATTCACCCTTATTCCATTATTAAGATGATTGAGGAATTACAAATGAAATACAAATACCATTTAATGCCTAACTTTGTAGGTTAGATACTTAGACAATGTAAAGAGCAAATTTTTTCCTAAATAGAGGAAATAAATAGAGAAGTGTACATTGGTTTGAGGATTATAACTACGTAACTTATGTATAATATGTGTCTTACTGTAGTAACATTGAATTTCATTTTCCATAGTTCCCATGTTCATGGTAAGCAAATTAATTCCTTTAAAAATTATTCAATAATCTTGATTTGTATCCCTTTTATAGTATCTATATCATTAACAAGGATAGCTACAAATTATTTGTAAATTACATCATAATAACTTGTTATTTTCTAAAATATAGTCCATCCACCCTTAATATTTAAATATATTATCAAGATATAATATTATTCTTAGTGATGTGAGATCTATATGTTCTTTTTTGAGTACATCTCCTCCCATTTTAACATGACTTTTCATCATAATCAGGAATGGTGAGATATACATCATGGGTTTAACCAATATGTCACTAGAATATGGATGGAAATGAGACTTCTTATGAATAAACACATAATAAGGGAACACATTAATTTACTTCTTAAAATAATGGCATCATAAAATAGGTAGAATATGAGTGGTTATGCTAGAAGGAAGGTTAGATGTTTTAATTTTTAGATTAATCTCATCAACATCATCATTATCAAACTCAAGGAGGTTGGGTGGAATATTTACCAAATTATTGGGGTGACCACTATAACCTTGGTTTGATTTGATGGGTTAGCTAAAACATTTATACTTATGAAATGTTACTCTAGGAAAAGGTCCAAGGTTTGGTGTGTGTGTGTGTGTGTGTGTGTGTGTGTGTGTGTGTATGTGTGTGTGCACGCGCGTGTGTGTGTGTGTGTGTGTGTGTGTGTGTGCACGCGTGTGTGTGTGTGTGTGTGTGTGTTTGTGTGTGTGTGTGTGTGTGTGTGTACATACATAAATACATACACACACACAGATATATATATATAATATTATTTAAATTATTTAAAACTCTAAGGTTTGATATCACCTTCTACCTTATAAATGAAACCCATGAAAATAAACTTATTTCATTAAGATGTTAATAGGCCATGGCTCTCATATAATGAGTCCAAGGGAAACTAGAAAGATATTGTAATATAGATTAAAAATAAATATCATGACCTTAAATCTAATCGTATCAAGTGGTACCATGATAAGAAGATAAATACATCCTAATGGATAAATTTATCTTCACTCGTATCCTTCACACCTGCTATGGGTATAATTATTTTGGAATTAAAAATAACCTATTCCAAAGCGGTGACACAAGTGTTAGAGCCTTAATTTATCAAGGCCCACTTGACTCAGATGTCATCAACATGGATTTTAATAAAAAAATTAGGGTCATCCTCATAATAATTTTTTTTGGTGATCATAGATACGATAGGAAGTTTTTAAGGAGAGAGATGTATCCATAGTTAGATTAGATAGAAATTTCCTCACATTTATAGAAGATGTTTTCCTTAGACCTAGGCAAGGTATTTTCTTTCCCCCTAGGTGGTGGTAAATTAATGGTCATATTTAACAAAAGTTGTGTAAGGTAGTTTTGGTGTCATGGAGAAGTCCTCATAAGCTCAAGAAATGGTATGGGATCCCAATAATAAAAGATAATGTGAGATAGATAAGACTTTCAGAGAGGGATAAAGTTTTGAATAAAATTATATGTATATGAAGTTGAACCAAATAACATATAATTTGGAGTTAAAGTGTGTAAATTCAACACTATGATTATATTTAAGGCTATCTGAGCCAATTAAATTAAATTGAATGTTGTAATTAGTGACATAAAAATGTTAGAAATATATTTTATTATCTTGGATGATGTAGAATTAGAATTTGTTAAAGACATGGATTGTACTATGTTGTAATATATATTAGATTAAATATTAGTTAAATATGATTGTACCAATATGTATGATATAGTATAAACAAAGGCAATTAAATAAATAAATTATACCAAGTTGTCTGATATAATTGGACTTGAACTAGAACAAAACTATACCAATGTGGATAAAATAGTTTGTACCAATATGGTTAATATAATTATGAAATTATGTTAATATTATAGGTTGGATGATACCTTATAATTTAAATGAGCCATATTGGGTGGCTGATATAGTTGGGCTATGAAAAATCACAAAAGTGTAATGAAATTACTTCACCAATAAAGTAAAATATCACAAATAGATCCAAATATGACTAAAATATATCAAAATATATGATAATAGACAAGTCACTTCAAGGGGGTAAGCTCCACAAGTTTTAATAAGAGAAGAATTCATAGTATGATGATAAATAATTACCCACTACCTCCTATATATAGTATATCTAGGCCATGGTTACTCCATAAACTAACCTACTAACCAAATGAATGCATAGAGAAATGTGATATAACATCAAAGAGGGATAAGTAAGCCACAAGTTAGATATTTCTATCCTATTACATTAATAGGTTAGGGGTGTAGCATGCCCTTCCCCTTCAAACCAACATTGTCCTCAATGTTGAACAATTATAGATGTTGTTGTAGAAAATATTCACCTTCCCAAGTTGCATCTTCACTACTCAAGTTCTTCCACTTGATCAGATATTCCCTAATCTCTTTGGTTATCAACCTCTTAGTATGTGTTTGAAGGATCTTTTATAGTTCCAAAATGACTCATCCTTCTTCATCTAGTTCTGGGAGCTTTGTCTGGGCTGAAACTTTATGTCCAATGACCTTATTCAAATAGGAAACATGAAATACTAGGTGTATGCAGGATGAATGAGGTAACTCAATCTTGTAAGACACACTTCCAATTTTTTTGTAGAACTCGATAAGGGCCATAATACTTAGAAGTAAGTTTATTTTCCTTTTTCTATTGCTTTAAGGATATGTACTTATAAGGCTATAAATGTATAAATACCCAGTCACTCACATCAAAATTTCACTCACTATGGTGTTAATCTACTTGTTGCTTCATCTTATTTTTTGCCAAGGCCAAATTCTCTCTCAAACTAGCCAAAACCTCTTGTTGATGCTGAATGTGCTCCTCCACATCTTGAACCTTGGTTTTCACCTTTAATGAAGAAGTGATGGAAGGTGTATGGTAACCATATAGTGTTAGAAATGGAGACATTTTAGAAGAGGTATGGAAAGATGTGTTATACCACCATTTTACAAGTGGTATCCATTTAACCAAATGTTCATATTTATCTGATACAAAACAATAGAGATACCCCTCTAAACATTTGTTAACAACTTTTGTTTGTCCATCAGATTGGGGGTGGTAAGATGAGCTATGAGCTAGCTGAGTACCCAAATAGGAAAATAGTTCAATCCAGAAATTACTAGTGAAAATAGGATCATGATCACTTATAATTATTTTTGGAGTTCCATATAATTTTAGAATTGCCTCCAAAAAAATAGTTGCTACTATACTTGCTGAAAATGGGTGTGAGAGAGCACAAAAATGGGCATATTTTTTAAGCCTATCCAAAATGACCGAGATAACATTCTTACCTTCATAATAAGGCAACCTTGTGATGAAATCTATGGAAACATCCTCCCACCTTTGACTAGGAATTGTTAATTGTTTTAATAGACCCAGGGTCTTAACGATCTCACTTTTATTCTATTGGCATATCAAGCATTCTACCACAAACTTTTGTAAATTTTTCTTGATTCCTTCCCAAAATAATTATTTCTTAATTTTGTGATAAGTTTCTAAGAACCCTGAGTGTCCCCCATTTGGAGATGCATCCCACTCCACAAGAATCATATGCTTAAGCTCTGAATCTTTGCAAAAATATAACCTACCCTTATACCATAGGACATTACCTTTACATTAAAATATGTCATATGCTAAAGTAACTTGCTATAGATTCTAAATTAGAACCTGTGTATCATTGTCTTACTCCTATTTTAACCTAGCTTCATCCACCCAATCTAATTGCAATATGGACATTGCACAAAGTAATGCTTCTATGGGCATATCCCGTCTGAATAGTGCATCTGCTACTACATTATCTTTACCCTTCTTGTAGATGATTTCAAAATTATAACCCAACATTTTGGTTACCCACTTTTTTTGTTCCTCATATGATAATCTTTGCTCCAAAAAGTATTTGAGACTATCATGATCTTTTTTCACCTTAAAGTGTCTACCCATCAGATAGGGCCCCCATTATATAACTACATGAAGAATAACCATCATTTATTTCACATAGATAGGTTTTTTTAGATTCATAACTTTGAATTGATGATTATCAAATGCAATGGGTCTTCCTTCCTACATTAGTACTACTCCCAACCTAGATCCAAAAGCATCACATTCAATAGTGAATGTCTTTGAGAAGTTTGGAGTAGCCAAAACTGGATTGGTGCACATAGCTAATTTTAGTTTCTCAAATGCTTTGGTGGCAGCATCATTCAAATGGAAGGCATCCTTCTTTATCAATGCAGTGAGTGGAGCTGTTATGCTACCATAAGCTTTCACAAATCTTTGGTAGTAATATGTTAGTCCTAGGAACCCTCAGAGGTTTTGAGAGTTTTTGTCCTAACCCCAAAAATAGATGGGTGGTCATTAAGAATCATCTATATATTAAAATATGTAGATGCCTATGTGGGTTGAACTTTTATGAAACATAATCATGAAATAATTACCTCTACCCAATTTTTTTAGCATCTTGGTCATATGATGTGAACTAATCAATTGTGGAGATTTTGCCTATAATCCACGTAGATCAATTTTCCTACCTTCACAATGAAAGCACATGAATAGTTATTAGAAGTTCATCTCAATGGTACCCAAGGTTGTGAGCCATTAGAATCCCAAAGCAATGTATGTGATACCCATGGGAATAGAAAAAATAGGAGAATCAAGATTGTACTCACACATAACAAGCTTAATACTATGGCATTTGCCTAAATAATTAATTTTACCACCATCTATAATCATGACCTAAAATTCTAGTGCTAGGTAGATGAAATAGTTCAATTGAGTTGCTAACTTATGGTTGATGAAGTTATGTGTGATCCCCAAATCAATCAACACTGTCACCTTCTATTTCTTGAGGAAATCCACCACCTTAAGAGTTTGTGGAGTGCTAATACCTAAAAGTGCATGAAAAGATGTTGTAGGTTAGGAATATTTAGGTACCACCTCTATCTCTTCCTCATCATCATTGGAGGCATCATCTTCTTCTTATACTCATTGGATCCCTCAATGTAGAATAACTTCTTCTCAGCACATCTATGTCCTTTGCTCCATTTTCTAGCAAAACTAAAACATAATCCTCTTGTACACTTTTCTTCAATTTATTGAGGGGTCAGTCTGGTAGGTGGAGGAAATGTTAGTGTCAATATGCTATGATATTTGAAGTGAGTGAATGGCTACTTCTTATTGTCTATGAATTTTTCCTTAGATTTGTGTGCCATGATAATAGAATCAGAAATATTAAGTGGATTAAACATATGTATCTCATGTTGAATGTGGTCCTTGAGTCCACCCAAAAATAGGTCATTTAATTTATCCTCAAAAATTGTCTCCACACATAAGGATAGGCTATAAAAATGATGAATATAATCCTTGATGGAGTCAGTCTATCACAATTTTGCCAGTTGGATGAAGTAATTCTCTATCACAATATTGCCATAGTGTGATTGTATTTCCTTTGTAAAAACTGACTAGGTGACATTGAGAGTCATCTTTTTCTTTTGAGCACACAACCATCGATACCAAATGAATTGATCAGGTTTAAGATACAAGGATGCCATGGTAACCTTTTGTCCACCTAGGATCTGATGTAGATAAAAAAAATCTCCATTTGGTTAATCTAATTGAGTGGATCTTTTCCATTAAATTTGTGCATATTCACCTTTGGTAAGAGGTTCCTTTGTGGCAATGTAGTTGGATTTAAAGTAGAATGGTTGGGACAACCACCCTGGTGGGTTTGTGTAATAGTGATAGCTAGATGATTTGACTAATTATTTTTCAAAGACATCATGATATCTAATAAACTATCTTGTATAGATTTCATATTAGATTTTATTCCTTGCACCTCACTTTGAATTCCTTGCACATTATAATCAAGCTAGC
This sequence comes from Torreya grandis, assembly GCA_037957365.1. Classification (NCBI taxonomy): domain Eukaryota; kingdom Viridiplantae; phylum Streptophyta; class Pinopsida; order Cupressales; family Taxaceae; genus Torreya; species Torreya grandis. Next base: position 1,075,321 of record JARHVA010004299.1, read on the forward strand.
TCACTTTGTGATCTATGTCAGATAACCCTAGTATAAAGGATCTAGTACATCCTCCTTTTGACTCCATCTCTTCCTTGTTTGGAGTTTTACCTAGAATTTCATCACCCTTTCCTTGACCCCAATTTTGTGGACCTACCATAAAAGGGCTTTACAATGTCGACCCTGATTGGCACTTCTGACCCAACTTTAGCCAAGCAATTTTGGACTTATGTCAGACTCAAATCAAAACATACAAAGAAAATATCCTAGCCAAATTTTTCTAATATTTCCAAAAATGTAAATAACTTAGAAAAATTCTTTGAATTGCATACTATAGATCAATTTTATTAAAAACCCTAAAATGGCAATAATTTTTGTAAAATAGATCCAAATGAGCTAAAATTTTAATGAAAACTTAGTTTAATTATTTCTCACCTCCAATAAAAAAATTTAGATAAATTTGAAACTATTTTTTAGATATATCCAAATTTCAAAAATTAGGTTTTCACCCAAAAGATTACCCAAATTGTAGCTCTAATACCACTTGTAATGAAATTACTTCAACAATAAAGTAGAATAGCATAAATAGATCCAAATATGACTGAAATTTATTAGAATATATGATAATAGACAAGCCACTTCGAGGGGTTAACCTCCACAAGTATTAATAAGAGTAGAATTCACAATATGATGATAAACAATTACCCACTACTTCCTATATATAGTCTATCGAGGCCATGGTTACTCCATAGGAAAACCTAATAACCAAATTAATGCATAGATAAATGTGATATAGTATCATAGAGGGATAAGTAAGCCACAAGTCAGCTATTCCTATCCTAATACATGTGATAGGTTAGGGGCGTATCAAAAATTAATGATTTATTTGGATCTAATAGCCAATAAATGATGTGGAGGATTATCATAGACTATTGTGTAATATGTGTAATAAATATGAGGCTTGAGAGGATAAGTATCAGTGTAGGAAACAAAACACTTCATGTTGTTCATGTCTACCAAATTTTCCACATCATTGGAGGAATGAGGGTTAACCATGGTTTCAATAATATTATAAGTTGGTTTGGATATGGTTTGATTGTTAGTTTGTTAACTTTGAGTATGATTGTGAAGAGGATTGTAATAAATGGAGAAGTGAACATTGGCTTGGTGAAGTGATTCAAATTTGAAATCAGATTATGAGCCTTAGATAAATTATGATAGCATTATATATGCTCTCTAATAATGAATTCATGATCAAATTTTGGACCAATAAATAACTCAATAGATATGTGTTTAAATTACTTAAATGTTTCATAAAAATTACCCCAATTTGCCTAAAACTATTTTTTTAGGATCATACCAATGAGCATTAGGAAGGGAAGGATCAAAATACATAGGTGAGGGTTAAGGGAAGTGTTTCCTAATCTCATAAATGGAAAAAGATTGATGGATTTCAAAATTTTGACTTGTGAGGGAGGCATAGAATATTGAAAGGAATTCCCTTTATAGATGGGGAGAGAGTCACTTAGATATTCTTGGAATGATGACATGGATGTTTATTTTATAATCATAAGTATTATATAAACTATCATTAATAACATGTTTTATTTTCGGTCTTAATAATTTGAGTACCAAACTTAGGTTGGGAATGCTCAAATTTTATTATAAGGTAGTCTTATCATTTATCTTGATCTAAGGCTTTTTCCATGTATTTTGGAGAAAGTGTTCAAATAATTTAATGTATTTTTTCATTTAATGCATTGGTAAAAATTTGGAAGAGGTTTTAGTCCATCATATTCTACTTAGATTTGTTGGTTAAGGTTTTCTAATGTTTGATAAAGGCTTGGGTATTCTCACTTTATACTTGTTTGTGATTGATAAAATGAGATAAGTTATTTTGGGAATATCATTGGATTGAAACTCTTTGACTACTATATTAACTAATTTATTCAAGATAGAAATAAAGATAGACCTTAGTTGATTATTCCATTATAAATTTTCACAAAAAATGTCTTTGACATGTAGTTTGGTAATTACAAAGGTGTTAAGTTTAATATGGTATTTTTAAAGGTTGCCCAAGGTCTTCAAATGAAAATCAAGATCAATGGATCAATTATCGAAGGTCTTAGTAGTGATAACACCTATGTATTGTCTAAAACCTAAGGGACTAATGGATAATTTTGAAGGTGTTTGATATATTATTTTACAAAGTGAGGGTTAAAAATGAGTTTACTAAGAGCATATATAAAGGTACCTATGGGGATTTAAATTTGATACTCCCCAATTAATATTTTAAGGTATATATTAAATTTACAAAAGTTCATTTTGCATTTTCATTATTTGTATCTCTATTTTCATCTTGAATTTTATCCATTTGACTCATTTATTATAAGATGACTTGGTTAGGATCAAGAGTATGTTTATTGGAAGTAGATGCTTGAGTGACTTTTTTGGATGTATTAGATGTAGCATTAAAATTTATATTAATGTGAACACTTTGGATATAACTAATAAAATAAATACCCACCATGTTAGTATCTATACTAAGCATGCTGCACAAGAAAGGAAAAAAGACAGTTTCAAATTACTTTTCCCCATGTTTTGTATAAATTTTGTGATTAGGGAAAGGAGAACATTCCATATGGGGTTCCATCATGATGTGATATAAAACCATAGGGTCCTTTGACCTATGCTTAGGATTCTCTTGGAGAAATATTTTCATATCATTTGTATATTCTATATCAATTTCCTTTTTAATTTGATAGTATTGGAGTAGGTGACCTTGTCTAGTGGTTTTAGGGTTTTCATATGGTTAATAGAATCTAGATCTAGTAAAGGTGATATTAAAATAACTAGTAACTTGATCTTGAGAAATATAAAAATTAAAATGATTAAAACTATTTTTTTAAATTATTTTAGGATTATTTAAAAACATTAAAATCGTTTGTAAAATCCTTGAAAATATGGGTGGTTTTTCTCTTCATATTTTGCAAAGATATGTTCATTTATGAAAGAGAAAGGATCAATTATACTGATATAGCCAAAGTTGTTGATTATAAAATATTGTTAAAAAACTAAATATAACATATTGGTTATTGCAGTTGAACGGAAAAAAACTATTAACTTTGACCTCTATTAGGCTAGCCAATAGAGTTGAAAGGAAATAACTAAAATTGAATTGTATCAGGTTGGATAATGTGATAGAAAGATAACTCATAATTTTATAGAGTTGTCAATAAAATTGGAAAAAATCATAGAATGATACTTGGTAGGTCAATGTAGTCTAGAAATCAATAAGATTAAATCAAGTTGGTCAATTTAGTCTAGATAAATATGATAAATCATCCAAATAGAACATTTTTTTTATATATGGATGGTACAACCAAGCTAGGTGTGTTAAATTTTTAGTCTCATATATATAATAATCTTACTCATAAATAGTGAATAAGGACCAAAAGAACTGGCTATAAAGGATTCCATTATCCTGTAATTGCACTATCTTGTCTTTGAGGTGCATTGAGAGTAACTTCTTAGGGATAACTAATTACCAATGTAATTTAAATCAAAATGGTTGAAAGGCTTCAGATGAAAATCAAAACCCTAGGTGCTTCTATTATACCATGAGGTACATGGAATCTAAATTCCATATATATTATTGTCTAATGGCTTATGTATTGGGGTATTACTCCTCACACAATGGATTAAGTAAAAATGATGACTAATTTCCTAGAATAATAGTTCTTATGAGTTTTAAATATATTTAACATATAAATTTAGAGATAAAATTCGAAAAAATGATGATTTAGATTGAAAAATAAATTAGTAACATGAAATGAAAGAAATAAACACTCAAAATGGTATCAATCTAGTTTATATAGTCTGAAGAAAAACTAATAAAATTGAATTATATAGGGTTGGTTGATGTTGTTGGTAGGAAACAAATAATTGTATCAAGGCATCCAATCTAGTTTTTAAAATCTAGGAATTATATTGATCTAGCTAATATAGATACAAAAATTCTATGAACTATAACATGTTAGTTGATACAGTTACTAAAAATAAAAAAGTGTATCAGGATGGTCGATAAATTTGTCTTGATAATATATCATGGTTGGAAAAATATCACTAAGAAGGAAAAATGAAAATGTGAAAATTATCCAACCAAAGGTGGTATAATATTCACGTCAAGTTCACAAAAATGTATGCAAGGATAGGATGACCTATAATTATCATTTTTCTCTTAATAGATTAAGACATAAAAAATTACATAAAAATAGAGGATGGTTATAAATTGATGATCAGGTAAGGACCTATAATAATATTAGACCTAGTAGAAGGTAATCAACACTAAAATGTCAAGAGGAATTGTTTATAAATATTAAGCCTATGACATGGGGTATAACTCTCATTAAGATAAATAATGGGTAAATTATTATATGGATGTAAGTAAAATTAAATTATTGGTAAGTGATTTTAAGGACACAAGTAAAATTAAATGATGGTTAAGTGTTTGTTAAGAAGATAAGGTGCATTGGTAAACCAAATGGGGGTATAGGAAACCTAAGGTAATATATGAAAATCTCAATAAAACATATATATATATATATATATATATATATATATATACCAACTTAATTGGTATAATGAATATCATGATAAAGTATACACACATAAAATCAATAAAATAATAAAGTAATATCTAATCTAATACATAAAGGAGAGAGTTTATGGATAGAAATATTTACCTTTGGTTGGACTCATCGATGTTTCAATCTCCCCCTTTGGCTTAAGCCTACTTTGGAAGAGAAATTATACATTTAATATCTCAAATTATAATATGAAGACATATAAATTATATTAGTAACTCCAAAGTCCTTTCCTATTGAGCTTGAATTACAAGATAATACAAGACCTCCAAGATAAGGTACTAAACATATAACTCTCCCAAATTACACTTAGAGGTAGAAATGTGTGTGTAATAAGAGTGTGTGTGTGTGTGTGTGTGTGTGTGTGTGTGTGTGTGTGTGTGTGTGTGTGTGTGTGTGTGTGTGTGTGTGTGTGTGTGTGTGTGTGTGTGTGTGTGTGTGTGTGTGTGTATTAGGAATTAAATATAAGCCATATATATGTGGCTTCAATAACCAAAACTGATCTTGAACACTAAGCTAGTGGTATCAACTAAACTAATATAGTTGGAAGATGTTGGCTGACATAATATGGTATTGGTCAGGCTAATATAATATAAATGATAGAATATAGACTAGTATAGAAAGATAAAACTTGATAAGTGGGAAATAATTCCCCCATTTTTGGGATGCCCCTAATGTACAAATGTTTCCCCTAAATGTAAATAATGTCATACATCTATATGTCCATCTACCATTTTAACATGTATGTCATGCATTACACTCATGTATACCATGAAGAAATGTGAACAAAAAATATATATCTAATTCACCATGTATATTATAAATAACATTAATCAATCATGTTTACCAAAATAACATGTCATACATAGGTATTAATTTTGTATTTTTTGAGTAATTTAATATTTTTGATTATTTTCTTGTGTTTTTATATGTGACGTGTTAAAGATATATAATTGAAGCATAACATATATCTTAATTATAAATAGCCAATTATCTCATCACAATCTAAAACATTGAATGGGATGAAATAAAAAAAAAATATATATATATATATAATAGGTTAAATTAAAATATATCATTATATTTATTTAATTGATTTAGCTCATGATTAAGTAAACCATGTGAATATACCCTTAACACTTAACTTATAGACACACCTATAATTATATTTTGATTTTAAAATAGTACTAGAACTGCTTGAGATAATGCATGTAGTGATACTTTACCTATAGTAATAGTTGGATATTCTTTATTTTATTTCATGTTATGTGGATTTCGTGTACTTAATACTTGATTAACTTCATTTTTTCTTCGATTACTTTTCTTTGGCACCCACACTTGTGTGATTCAAAATGTAATTATAATCTTAGTAGGTTTTTTATTTTTAGATGTTTTAACTCTTTTAAATGTGAGTAAAGCACGTTGGAAATCAAATCAAATTAAATTTTTTATGTTATCTAATGTTTCTTCCATTTATTATAATTATGATTCTTCAAGTATTACTTTGAGTTTTTTAATGTTAGGAATTACAAAAACTTACATCTCCACTACCTTAGGGCCAAAATAAATGGGTATGGTGATATGTTCCAATGACCCCTCATGGGTGGTTACATGTTTAAATTTGTTTTGATCATGCCCTAATTAATTAATAAAATAAATTATGCATACATTATTATTTATCATGTCATAAACAACCATTTTCCCCCATGTTTACCATCTATAAGAACTTGAATGGCCATTATTTCCCTAGGTTCATATGGAAATGTATGACCTTTAGAAACCTCCAAGAATACATAAGTATTATTAAATTGTGAAATATAATAATATGGATAAATTAAACTTTTGGGAGTGTTTTTATATTTTTAAAATGTAATGACTCCCTTACCCACAAGTTTTTTAATTCTATGTTACAATACATAAAAAATGATCTTCCCCCCAGTCATGTTAAATGATACATAGGGTGATTTAAATTAGAAAGTAACATGATAAAATTATTATCAAGTATAATTCATAAAATATAACTTTATTTATCCTTGTCTTTGAAACTATATGGGTTTGTCCATTATACAATGTAAGTTTCCTCCTTATTAGTTTTATTATATGCACCTTCCTTCTTATATGGAGAATCAATTTTAATGATTGAATTTTTTAACTTATGGGAACTTGTAGAATTAAAAACACATGTTATTTCATACATAATATGGCATTCATAAATATTCTCAAAATAACTATATGTATGATAAATTAATTTTTCACTAAGTGGAAAAAAGACCTTTAGTAAAGAGGAATTGTTTCTCTAAATCAATTGGTTGATATAATAAGAAATGTAATATATTTTTGTACCTTAAAATATAATACCCTATTAACTTATCATGACATTTTTAAACAGTCTAAAGATGTTATAAGGATAATATAGGACGTCTATCCTTATTTAAAAAGGATAAAAAGCCTATTCTAATATAACAAATAAATCCATTGACCCACTTGGTAGTTCATATAACCAATATAAGACATTACATTTTAAAATTAGATGAAATGTTTTTATAAATAATCTCCCGTCATAGACTGAGATAAGGTCCTAATCCTAGACATTTCTTATTGGTATAATACTAGAAACCTCCCCCCACCCCACATCATCACCTTACTCAATTATGATTCCTAATCACTCATTAATTCCTAAAGGATTAGGGTCACACATGTGAACCAATTAAAATTTTAATCCAAAGATTTTATAAATTATTTTCTATGATGTATACACTTATTTTAAGTTTTATCTTGATCTACATCATATATAGAGATGCAATCTCAACTATAATAATTTTTTCCATGAAAATTATAGTTTTTAGGGTCTCACTTCGAGCACTCAAAGTTTTTATTAAAAGACAGCCAAGAAAAGGAATAGATAAATTGGATATTATAGGGACAATATTGAACTAATTTCATGAATTTTGGTTTAGATCAATCGAAAGGTCTAGTGTAAATTATGTAAAGGAGGGCTCACTAAATTTATGTTGAGAATTGAGGGCCATGATGAAATACTTTCCAAGGTTTTTTCCATGGGATGGAAATAGAGGGAGGTGATTTTCAAAGGTATAAGGGTTTATATATCAGAGGATATGATAAACAAGGTCATATTCATTTCATGTGAGGGAACCAAGGCTTAAAAATACAAGTGTCAGAAGTAGTAATTAATTTAGACCTTCTTCGAGTCTAATACCACTTTCCATATGGATAAAAAGGGATTTTTGAGAGAAAATTTGTGCAAGTGTTGGCTAAACATATGTCTATAGGTAAAAAAAATACTTAACCCTAGAGGGAAAGTTCACCAACATAATTTCTCACCATTTATTACTTCTAAACCATTTTAAGGGTGACAACATTAGCATTCCCTATTTTATACTCTTATCTCTTGAAAATATACTTTTAGATTTTCTATCTAGGCCCTATTTTGATATCATCCATTAGGGCTCATCTTCCTACTTGTCAAGAGGGGAAAATCCTAGTGAGGATTAGAGTTCAAGATTAACAAATGCAGTATGGAGAAAATTTTGGAGGGATATTTATAAAACATTGAATTATAAAGTGTGTGTGATATCATCCCTTTACCACCCTCCCACTTGATGCCCCTAGAGCTCCCATAAGGTGGAAAAGTAGGTAGAATATATAAAAGGAAAGAAGAAGGCACATTCTTTACCTCTTTAAGGGGAAAATAAAATTAGCATTAAAGTTGAAAATTTATCCCTAAGGGATGTCAACGTCAAAATAAGGGAGGATAGAAGAGAATTAGGTGACACCCCCCATATGTCAAAAGAGGAAGATTCATGATTTATAGGAAAAACTATAGATTTTGGGTTGCTAGATGTGCTTCCTCATAGAGGAATAGAATTTCATGAATATAGAGTTAGATAAGTTGTATCAAGATTGAAACGACCTTAAAAAGGTTAAAGGTGCTGCCCAATTACTAGGGCCAATCATTTCTCTCACCCTAAAAGTTAAGGAGGCCATAGGGGCCAGCCCCACCAAAGCCACCTCCCATTTTAACATTAAAACTAAGGAAAAAATAAATGTATTGAAAATAAAAAGTGTATTAAGATGGGTCCCCAATGATAAGGCATCAAATGTGTAGATAGAATTGATGGTCGAAGGTTTAATCATTCATATAGGGGTAATTTTTAATAAAACTAGTTTGAAGGAGAATAGGATAAAGAGCAAGCTCATAATGAAAGATTATAAATCAAGCTCTTAAGAGCCTTAGGGGTATAGTTTTTTATTGTCTTTCTTTTTGTCTTATTTTCTTAAGTGTTAGGTTTGGGGTTTTTCTAGGGTTTTGGATGAAGTTTGTTGTTACTAGTTAGCCCAGGCAGATTATTTCATTACTATTTATTGTAGAGTATTTTATGTTTACTTGTTAAACATTGTGGTTCTAGGATCACTATAAAACCTAAGTTTTACTTTATCAAATAAAAAAAATACTCTCCCATCACATAAATATTATGCAAGAGAAGATATAAAGTACGCAAGGTGGGTATTAGGGTTTCCATATCCATTAAAAAATGGAATGTAGACATAATAAATAGATGTGGATATATATGATTGATTATCATTAATACTAAAGGCTAGTATAAAATGACACTATAATAAAAATTAAAATTATATGACCTAAAATATAAAGATAATGTAGAAACATATTTTTGGCATTCACCCATTACATTCATCATGGAAACTATATGGTTAGTAGGCATGTTTGTAATTTAGATTCATTTTTAGGTTTCATTATACCATTTATATTTAACATGCATGTAAAACACAAATGGTATAATGAAACCTAAAAATGAATCTAAATTACAAAAATGCCTACTAAAAATTTGTATCTTTTAATATAATGCAAGACATTTACAAAAACCTTAATAAGACATATTTATACATAGAATTTCTTGTGTTTAAATAATAATGAAAATAAATTTACCAACCTCATAATAGCTTCTTATTTGAAATTTATTGAACCAAAATAATTCCTAGATCCTTCTCTTTTCTCCATCTTTCTTCTCCTCCTTGTGCCCTCTCATGCCCTTCTCTATATATCCTCTTATTATCATTTCTCTATCGGCCTCCCTCATACATGTAATGTATGGAACTATTACATCATGTAAATTCCCCATTATCCAAAAAAACTATTATTAGTCTAGGTTAACTTGAGTTTGAACCAAATGAGAAATCCCTAATTCTCTTGAGTGTTCTCCAAACCATTTAATCATTATTTTAATCCTTAACTTTATGCATTGTATTTTTGAATTTACATGCCCATATATTAACTTTACAAAGTCCACATATAAAATAATTGCCAATGATGTTGATTAATCATAAGTATTTCAAACCAAAAAAATCAAAATTTATATAATAATTCTAATGTATTCGACTTGAATGGTTAAGGTAAGGTCATATGATTCTTAGGTAGTTATTAAGTTAACTTATCAAGAATCAATACCAACATGATTTTGAATAACAAGTGACTAGTGTAAAGTAAATAACAAGCTTTTGTTTATAATATCAAATAAAATAGTTGTTATACTAAAACATAATGATATTATAACAATGTAGTCATTTGATATTACCACTTTATATAGACTATCCTAAATGTCTTTAACTATCTTTTATATATAAAGTCATTAAGCCAAAATAATTATATTTACCAAATATCATTATAACCAACTAGTGTATAAGACATTTTAAATATACTTTAGTTAGTCTATATGCAACATTATATAATCATAATCAAATAGATTTACTTACTCATTAAATTAGAATCATCTGAAATCATGAATACAATAACATGACATGATAAAAAATTAGCATTATGCACTCAATCTATGTACTTCAACCATAATGCAATAACATAATTAGATGCATATAAGCATTAAACTGAAACTAGATCACAACTAACACACATAGTCAATCATATAAATTCAAATAACACCAAATACATATTAAATCTAATAATTCAAATAATGCATATAAATAATTCTAACTATCATGGTGTGTGCATGGGTTCTAGTTGTTCCTCTATCACCCATCAACATGTCCATCTATGCCACTCTATCTGATGATGCTCTGCCTATATCATGATATGATGGATGGAACTTTCATACATCAAACATGTCAATAAGGTAGTTATCCCATAATATCATGATATATATCAATAAAATACTACTATAAATATTAACGACATGATCATAATGTAAATAATATAAAAATATAGCTATCTTATAGTAACATAATCATGTAATATAAGTAACATATAATTGTCCCATAAAAACATATGACTTATAAATTTATTTAATATTAATTGATCAATTTAATAACCATAATAATCCATGGATAATTAGGTAAATTATCTTAGTGATAAATTGGTATGTGACACTCATTAGCCATTCCTATAAATTTGGGAAAAGAAAAAAGAGGAATATTTTTCATGGGTGCATGGCCCACATGGGTATTAATGGTAAAATAAAAGGTATTTTATTCATTTAAATAATTTTATCCTTGAATATCCCCCATGATCTTAAAAACTAGTTGTAAACTGATTTTCTACCACTCACCCTTCAAATCATTTTTTAATTTTAGCCCAAGGTGCATAATGAGTGGTAGCTTTACTATTATTTAAGGGAGAGGAAAACATTTGAACTAGAGGTTATGGAGTAGGAATTTAAGTTATTTTATCAAGTTATATAGTTCTAATTCTCTTTGTGGGTATAAGGCCTCTATGTTCTCTTTTAGATAGAAATTTGGCCTAGGGGGGATGGAGTTGAATATTAGATCCTTGAGTGTAGGTTGGATAGATATGGAATGTTTGTAATGGTCTAAATATGAACTTATCATAGGTATGAGGATACTCAATTTAATTTTTATTTTTTTATTTTATTAACTCATCTCATAACTCTGTTATTATCTATTATAGCTTCTCAGGTGATAACCGTGAACTAGATACTAGGTTTTTTATTAACTTAAGATTATTATAGATGGTGATTATTCACCCATAGAAAATTACAACCATATATGAAAATATTATACATAAATATTATTTCTCTCATTGTATAAAATTAACTAATCTTCCTTTGGGATTATCCATGCCCTATCCTACACAAGGTTAGTCTAAAATGGGATTTTTTCTTGCTTTTTCTTACTCTTTTTTTTATAAATTTAAATTATTAATATATTAATTTGGAAATCTACTCTATGAAATTAAGAAATTATTACTATAGGAAAGATGGAAATTTAACCCAACCTTCTTGAGAACATAATGCTTGAAATATCCCTAGCAATGCCACAAAAGTAACAAGAAAATTTAATCCAATAATTAAACTTAATTTAACTAATCAATTATTGTGTATAAAATTACTAATAAATAATGGTAAAAAGTAGCCACATGGTTTATTAATCTTTTACTTTCACTAATTTTCAACCTAGGGCATGTAATTGGAAAGATATCTTCATTGTATATGCAACACTAGTTCTTTCATATATTGATAAGCTTTTGATTGCATATAGAAAACAAAACTAAATTAAGTAAATTTAATCAAATGAAAGTAATGGAAATGAAATCACATTTGTAGGAATTTATTTTTTGAAATGAATTGATCTATTAATTTATGTTTTAGAATATTTATAATACATAATTAAGAGTGCTAACACAAATACCATTTACTTATACTAAATTAATATTATTTAATGCTTGAAACACACCCATAGAAATGAAATTACAAATGATTACACAACAAAAATAATAACTACTTAACATATTGATATCTTCACCACAATTCATATGGAAACCTCTTTAATAATATTTGATTTCCAATCCTTCACTTGAGTATGACTGCTTTAAATTAAATAAATTATTATTTCATTAATTAATCCTATATCAATGTTAGTATTACTACAATAAATATTAAAAAATATTTAAAAGGTGTTCTTTGTCTTCTATATAATTCAATATTCAAAGCATCATTATTATTTATGCCTTGTTATCTCCTTTTTAATAAAGGTGGCATGTTATTAATTATTACTATATAGTTACAATATAATATATAGAATAAGCATATTCATGATACATGATAGATCAATCAATTATATAAAGAACAAAATAGCTAATTTCATGGTTAGAAGTAGTTGATAATAATGGTGCATATATGAAATAATGGTAATGACATATTTGTTTATTGATCCACCTTTCTGTGGATTGTAAGATCCATCCTTCATGTCCAACTAACCATTATAGCTCTGAAAAAAGAATATAAAGTAGATATATCTAACCATTATAGTTATTATATAGGCTAGAACAATTGGGATACAGTTACTATGGGTGGTAATAATTGTCTTCTAAATTTTTTATGTCTTGTACCAGTTATCTTCCAAAGTTACTATATGCTACACTAGACATCTCCATAGTTTATATGGGTTAAACTAGAGATATTTATAGTTACTATAGGTTAGAGAGATAACTTACCATTGATATGAGTTGGATACCTAGTTACTACAGGTTGGCATGCCCATTTGCTATGAGTTGGCTATTGGTTCATACTACTTCATAACTCATCCTTGAGATATATATTTAGATAATTAGTAGTAGATCCAAAATAGTAATGAAATTATGTGATACAAACTAATTCATAAAATATTAACTTTATACATAAAACACCACATATATTCACATCATATTCATTTAGTACTATTGATAGAAAAGAGTATAAAAAACTCTATATATGTAGGATTAGCTTAAGGGAATAAATATAATAGGTTATTTGAGGTCATTCAATGGTTTATTTATTAACTCATCACACCCCCTAGTTGAAATTTTTATTAGTCCTCAAGCAACCAAAATATATGTACATAGGAGCATAATGTTATGAAATTAAATGGTTATGTTGTGCATGTCCCCTAACTTTTCTAAAACCCAAAATTATTTTATATATTTTTCCATGTCTTATATTCATCTCCTTTAAAAATAATATCTTCCTCACATCAACAATATATCTAGTGAATATCTTCAGATCTTCTCTAAAATTATATCTTGAAAATGGCTCTTTATGCTATAGTGTTATAGTGAGCTAAATCCATCTAATTATATAGGCATTGAATTTTCCTTATGTAATTTATGTAATTGAGGTATGATACTAGTTTCAAACTTATATTTTCTCCTTCATGGTTATTTCAACTATGTTTTTATTATGTTCATCAACTTAATCTAATCTACATCTATTATATTATGCCTAATATCCTCCCCTCTAATCATCAATGTAGTTTGTATTTTCTATCGATGGTATTCTACTATTTATTTACCTATTTTCCTCTCATTATAAAGATAATAAGAAAATAACCTAAATATTACATCACAAAAATATAAATTTGGGTTCCATCATACGTCAATAAATTAAACTAAATAGTGACAGGAGAAGGATTTTGGCTTTTCATTTTGATATTCCTTAGCCATCCTCCATAGAATTTTCAATTAAAAACTGGGTAAATTAACTTCTTCCATGCCTAATATGATTCAGGAATTACAATTGAACTCCATATAGAATTTAATTCCTACCTTCACAAGTTAGATACTTTATGATGTAAAGGGAAACTCTTTTCCCAATATAGAGATAATGATTAAAGAAGTTTACCTTGGTTGGAAGATTACAACTACTCACCTTTTTTGTATAATATGTCTATTATTATAGTATCATTATATTTAATTTTCCATAGTTCCCATGTGCATAGTAAACCAAGTAATTCCATTAAAAATATTCAATAACATGGTGTCCCCAAAATTTCACACTTCAAATTTTAGGTTACCCCTATTGAAAATTTTGTAGTTTATCTCATGTGAGTCAGTTGTCCTTGTTAAACTAGTCTCGTGAATAAATCCATAGTGTTTTATAGTTTTTGTGTCTAATTTCTTTATTTATCCAATTTCTTCATAAGGTTGAAAACATCTACCTAAAGCCATCACTTAAAAACCCATTTTCTCATCTCCCTCAAAGGATCAAAGAAGATAAAGTGTTTTGGCTCATCTCTAATGAAAATTAGGTTATCAAAACTACTTTAATTAATTAAAAGTAAGTAGAGTAGTCACATAAGTCTAAATTGCACTGCTTAGTTCAAACTAGAGTTATCAAACTACTTTTCTTTGATTCTGAATCTAAGTAAAGTAGTTTCATAAACCTACCAAGCACTACCCAAAGTAAATCAGGTTTCTAGAGTTTATTTACTTATATAAGGCCAAAATTAAAAGTAGTAGATGTTTCCAAACTTGAACTACTCATTATCCTAGACCAAGTTAGGTTTATGAAAGTACTTAGCTTCAAATATTTCAATCAAGAAAAGTAACCTAAAAAGCCTGATGAAAAGTCAAGAGCTTACTTGGATCTTTCCCATATGTCTATAATTCATCATTAATGCATTGACATATGTAAATATTTTGAAAATCCACCTCATTTTCCACCTAGCATCCAAGTTGTTCGATCAAGCTGTCATGCCTGCAAACATTGAGCTACATGATTCGAGCCTTTGGAACATTTTTGAGAAAATCTATATTGGCCCATTTGTAATTGAGGTATGAGGATTATTTTTTTGTAATTTTCATAGCTTCATTTTGATTATTGTCATCTTATTTCTTTTTATTATTTTCTTTTTGACACCGTGAGTGTTTTTATTTCTAGTTTTTATTTCATTTGGTTCTATATATTTTTTTAGGTATGTTTGGATGTAATAAATCCTACATAAGTGTTAAATATTATTTAGTATATAACTACCCATGTGAAATCATATAAATCTCAAAATTCTTTTAAAAAAATCTAGTAGCTAAAGTGCCTCCCACCTAGGTTTCCCAATGATTATTGGTTACTCAGATTCTTGACCCCTAGTTACTTGATTTAAGAAACACAACCCTCAAAATCCTTACATACTTAGGTTTCCTATTAATCATTACTCACCTAAGGTCCTTATTATAAGTTACCACCCTTGAGAACCCTAACCCTCAAACACCTTGCTTACACAAAATTGTGATTACTCATAACTTTTGCTTAGGTTTTCTTAACATAGTTACCTCCCATATTAAACCTAAAGTCTTGAGCCAAGATAAAATAACAAAACACTACTCAAGTAATACCTAGATTCCTTTCTCATAATTACATACTCAGGTTTTCTCATCCAAGTAACTTGATAATACAAGCCCAAAGTCACAAGCTATAAAAGCCCCAAATTTTCCCATACATATGCCTTATGACCTACTTAGATTATTAGATGCTTAATACTTGAGAATTAACTAGACCAACCTAGGGTTGTTATACCCTATTACTTAAATATGAGTTACTTAAGGTTTTCAAGACTTTATGCTACTTAAATCCTAAAAGGTTACCTAGAAGTACTGTAAGGATAATAAATTTATTCTTTTCTCAACTTTTCTAAACTACTTGGAGTAGTTTTTTGAGTGTTTAAAAGTACTTATCAAATTATTCAAAGTTATTCAAATATAATGTTTGGATCAAAAGGATTAGGAAGATCAGAAGAGGAAATAGCTGAATTAGAAGTGCAAGCAACACAAATTAAAAGAGTCCCAGAGTTAGCACTTGAGGAGATTCTAGAGAAAAGAAGGAAATACAAATAAAAATATAAGAGAGCTAAGACCCAAGATCCAAATATGAATTATGAGTATAAGGGATACCCAATTGAGTCATGCATCACCTCCAATATAACAAAGATAAGTGATATAGATATAGGGCATGTATCTATTACTAAATTACTATAAAGATCAAAAGCCATAATCAAGACTCTACTCATGAAATCCATGACAAATACTAGGATTCTATAAGCTATAGCTTTTCCAATCTTAGCTTAGCTTCCAAAATTTTTCCCAACATGTGCTAAGTATTATGATTCTCTAACCAAGATTGTAAGAGATGTTGTTGGTAATGTAGTTATAAGAATAGATGTTAAATATATTAACTACTACCTAAAATTTCCAACAACATCAAATTTAATTGATATATCTATGAAAAATTATAATAGATAATGGGAGACAAAGACAATGGAGTGTATTAAGGTAATGAACATAAACTATTTGAAGAAAGTGAAACAAGCATCTAGTTTCCCCAAATAGATAGTCAGGTTAGACTTTATTCAAGAAGATGATATTACTCAAATTATATGTAAAATAAATGGTGATAAAAATTCCAAGTGTTTCTAAACTTGGATGTATGCATATATCAGAACCATTGATGTCACTAGGAGATCAGCTATGATTGAGTGGGTAAGGATGATATGTGATAATATGGATTAGTAGTTAAAGATTGTATTACAAACTTTTTATTTAAAAATTACTTATTATTTGGTGTATGTAGTAGCTTTAAGTGGATCCTTTGCAAGGCTAAGAACAAAATTCAAACTAGCATATGTGCCAATTTATAAGTATTATCCTCAACTGGTCCTCTCAGATTATTACAAACATTATATTGTAGTAAATGAACTATGGGATGTAGTTTTATAGTTTGGTTGCATTTTTATTTAGTTTCTTAATTTTACATACATTATAGTTGGGGGTTTCTCAAATACAGCTATCCAGTTTTCCATATACCCAAGTGATAAGTAGATCCTCATGGAGTTATGTAGGTAGTTTGTGGAGTTACATGACTTATAATAAAAATCTCACCATCTATCTATCAACTTTCCTATTTTCATTGGTCATTACCATTTTCCTATCATTTATAAGGCTAATAATGTGTAGAAAGAGATGTACCATCATTACACCCAAACACATATTGAGGATAGAACCAATTTTGATTGTAGAGGGGTGGCTCAAAATATTATTTCTCTAAAATATATGCACATTCTTACACTAGAATATTTTTTGATTGATTACAGAGATGAAGTTGATGTGAGAAGAAGGGATAATAATAAATTCACTATTTAACAAATCTATGCTTTTGATCTGGCCACCATTCCTAAGGATATGGGAGATGATGGGATTGTCACTAGTGGTGATTTCCATGTAACAGGAGGGGATAATGCCCCACTTATAGTGATTATTATTGGAAAGATCATGATAAGACTATTTATGATAGAGCTTCAAATGTTTTGGTAATCAATTCCACTTGGCTCCTCAGGAAAGGCTATTGTATGAAAGAGTTGATGAAGGAGACCACTTGTGTAAGTCAAAAGAGGAAAGAGATAGTACAAGGAGAAAGTAGAAAAATGCCTATAAAGAAATTAAAGCTAAAAATAAATATTGATGATATATATTCTATAGTAAAATATAAATAACTAATTCAACCATTTATTTCTAAACCTCCAATGGTCTCTTCTATTGATACTATTGTTCCATCTATTTCCACCATTCCCTCCATTCCAACTTTCATTGTACCTGTCATAGATCCATTAGTACTAATGCCAACCCCAAAGTCTCATGGTACCAAACTTCCCAAGAAATCCATTAAAAAGGATACTCCTCTTCCTCCTTCCTCTACTCCACTTATTTCTCCACCTCCACCTCCTTCAAAAGATCAACCCACCATGGAGAATGAACTAAAAAATGTAATTGTTGCAAAAGAGACCCCATCTTAGGAATAACAACAAGAAAAGAAAAAAGAAGTTGAATATGAGAAGGAAGCCACAAAATAAGTAGTTTTTGAAAAGGTAAATGAAGTTGAGGCAAGAAAATAAGTTGAAATTGAAAAAGGGGCAGAGGTAGTGATAGAGAATTTTTTTGAGAAACCTAAAGAGAAGGAAGTAGTAGTTGAAAAATTAACATAGAAAGAAAAGGAAGATGATAGAAATAAATAAGCAAAAACTAGGAAGAAAGTTGAAAAGGATGCAAAAAAATACATACAAAAAGTGACAGAGGCCCAAGAGGTTTCTTCTCAAGAGCTAGTGGTGAGAAACAACCAACAAATGGTAACTCATATAAACACCTCCACTAGCTTAGACTTCTCATATTGGTGGGCTTTACAAACAACTCCAAAATCTAAAGAAGTGATAAATCATGAGGAGATAGACTTGAAACTACTAAGAAGTCTTGTCCATAAAGGTAAGAAGCCTAAGTCTACAAAATTAACTTTAAAATTGGTAATTGAATCTTTAGGGTAGAAGTTTACAGAAGTGTCAATTCTCCCATAAGGCATGAACAAAAGTGAAGTTATTGAGAAATATTTAATATTCATGAAGATATATCTCAAAGAAGTAATTGTTGAAGGTTACAAGTAAGACATAGACCTTGATCAACACTCTTTTCAAGAAGATGGATGAAGAAAAAGTAGCCAAAGCCAAGTTGAAGGAACAAAACACTAGATTATGTGAAATAATTACCAAGGTGAAAAAGTTTGCTCCTCAAAAATCATTACTTTTAGATGTTTTAGTTACTCATCAAGTAATTACAAGAGTCATGCTTGAAATAGAGGGGTAGCTTAAAATATAGTTTCTCTAAAATATAGGCATATTCCTACACTTGAGGATTTTTGTATTGATTATAAAGATGAAGTTGATGTGAGAAGAAGGGAAAATAGTAGATTTACTATTGAACAAATCCATGATTTTAGTTTGGATACCATTATGAGGATATGGAAGATGATGGGATTGTCACTAGTGATGCTTTTCATGAAATTGGAGGGGATAATTCCCCACTTCCAATGATTATTGTTGGCAAAGATCATGATACGACTATTTTTTATATAAATTTAAATGTTTTGGTAATGAATTCCACTTGGCTCCTTAATAAAGGCTATTGTATGAAGGATTTGATGAAGGAGACCACTCATGTAAGTTAGAATAGGAAAGAAATATTACTAGGATAAAGTATCCAAATGCTTACAAAGAAGTTAAAGCTGAAAAGAAATGTTAATGATACCTATTCTATAGTAAAATATAAAGAGAAAATTCAACCAGTTGTTTTTATATCTCCAATGGTATCTTCTACTAATACTACTCCTATTATTTCCACCATTTCTTCCATTCCAAATTTCATTACACCCATCACAAATCCATTAGTACTCATGCCATCACAAAAGTCTTATGGCACCAAAATTCCCAAGAAATACATTAAAAATGAAACTCCTCTTCTTCCTTCCTCTTATCCACTTATTTCCAACCTCCACCTCCTTCAAAATATCAACCCACCATGGAGAATGAACTAGAAAAATTAACTACTATAGAAGACACCCCATCTCAAGAAGAATAGCAAGAAAAACAAAAAGAAGTAGTTGAGCTTGAGAAGGAAGCCACAGAAGAAGTACTTGTTGAAAATGTAAAGGTATTTGAGGTGAGAAAAGAAGTTAAATCTAAAAAAGAGGAAGAGCTAGTGACAAATAAAATTGTTGAAAAACCTAAAGAGAAGGAAGTAGTAGTTGAAAAATTCACAAAGAAAGAAAAGGAAGATGATAGAGATAAAGAAGAAGAAACTAGGAAGAAATTCAAAAAGGATTAAAAAAAGAGATATAGAAAGAGACAAAGGCCCAAGAGGTTTATTCTCAAGAGCTAGTGGTGAGAAACAACTAGCAGCAAATGGTAACTCATCTAGACACCTCCACTAGCATAAACTTCTCATCTTGGTTAGATTTATAGACAACTCTAGAAGCTAAAGAATTGATAAATATTTAAGAGATAGACTTTAAACTTCTGATAAGTCTTTATCATAAAGGTAAGAATCCTAAGTCTACGAAAGTAAATTCAAATTTGGTAATTGAATCTTTAGGGTAGAAGTTTGCATAAGTGTCAATGCCCCCACAAGGCATGAACAAAAGTGAAGCTACTGAGAAAGATTTAACAATCATGATGATATATCTTAAAGAAGTAATAATTGAAGGTTTAAATCAAGGAATATAGACCTTTATCAACACTCTTTTCAAGAAGTTAGATGAAGAAAAGGTAGTCAATGCCAAGTTGAAGGAATAAAATGCTAGATTATGTGAAATAATTGACAAGGTGGAAAAGTCTTCTCCTCAACAACCATTAATTTTAGATGTGTTGTAGTTACTTAGTAAGTAATTATAGAAGTGGAAGATACTGGAGATAAATCAAAGGCTATGGATAAGTGGATAGATAAAATGCATCAAACTACTCAAAAGCTCTTCTCTAGTGTTTCAAGTGCTCATGATAATATTTTGAAAAAAATTGGTAGAAGTAAAAGAAGTAATGAAAGAGGTAGAGAATGAAAATGGCATTTTTGAGTTGAAATAATAAAGTGTAAAAATAAAAGGTAATTTGAATGATAAAATTTTGATTGAGGAAAAAATTGCTCCTGGTGGATCTATAAAGAAAATAAAACAAGAAGAGTATCTCTTGTCTTTCTATATACATATTTTACAAGAAATGTGTGAAGAAATGAAGATTTTATAAGAATAAGCATACATTTCAAAGATAAAATTGGAGGATTCCATTTTTGGTATTACTAGTATTTGGTTTGATACTATTCCAAGAACATCTAATCAATTATACAAGTAATTCAATAAACTAATAGACAAAGCTATAACTTCTTTCACAACCAAGTCTATTAAGGAGTTAATCAAATGTCACCAGGAAATAAAAAGACTTGAGCCAAGAATCAAAAAGGTAAAATATCATAGTAGAAGATTAGAAAAAGAAATGATAAGATTTGAGATAGTAACACAATCACTAGCTCAACCTAATGATGCAACAATATAACTGATGATGTCTCAACACATCACGTACAAAGAGAAATGCAAATCCAAAGTTCATGAAATGGATTAATTTTTTTTGCTTTTTTTTCCAATAGTTTATTTGTTTCTTATCATTTATTTCCATCTTAATCATTCTATTTATAGATTAACTTTGTTAGATGAAATTAATTTTAAGTAAAGACACTTAATAAAGTTACTTGATAGGGTATATTACTTTGTAAAATTGTAAAACTTGAGTAACTTAGATAAAATGCCATTAATTTAAGTTATTTTATAAAATTAAATTACTTCAGTGAACTTTGTGCTAAATGTAATGTATTGGTATTCAATCCAAATAGCAAGACTAGGAAACACTACATGTCACTAGTTGTTGTATGCCACACATGACAATTTTGAGGAGGATGCCACTCAATGGTTTCTAGTTTTAACGTACCACATGGGTTTTTGAAGAACTTATTTCCTATTTAAATTTAGCATATTTATTTTTTTTAAAATATAATTGAAAGCCTACGTGCTTGGGGATAATAATTTTTTATAAGAATTCAATTCTAACCATTATATGGGAAAGTTTAATCAATCTAATATTTTGTGTTTAGATATCTAGACATTTTTTGTATGAATTTTTATGAAAATGAACAAGAAGGAAGTTTGTTTTTTGAAGAAATTTGTGTCTATGGGAATTATTCTATGCATTTTATGAGGATAATATGGTAAAATTTATGTTATATATTATCTAAACTAAATTCATTATTTTTTGATCATTTGCTAGAAATTTTATCACACTTATATGTTTATCTATTTTCACTTATACATTAAACCCTAAAAATGTATTTATTGTGAACTTAATTTCTCTTATTTCTCAAATATTATAGTCATTTATTTACTCTCCAGCCTATTTCAAACTCCATTCACATTACTAGAACCATCTACTTACTATAAAACCCCTTTGTTATGGCTCATGAACACAATGATTAAAGTAATACCCCCAATTTGAATAGCTTTCACATAATTTGTATACTCTGTGAATAAATCTAAGCTATAAGTAATTAAAAATACATAGACATAAATGCATGGGGGCTTCACTATTAAATGAAGGGGATTTAATCCCATGATTGTCTAGGTAATTTTGACTACTTAAAAAATATCTAGCCAACATAATGTCAATTCATATTCCTTTGAAAGTAGCTACATTTTTCACAAACATCTCTATAAATTATTTGAAAATTTCAGCATCATAACCTGTTATTTTATGAAAATAATCCATCAATCCTAAATATTGGAAGATATTATAAATATTTATTCTTATTCTCAATGATTTAAGGTATGTAGTTTATTATTTAATCACATATCCTCCCACTTTAACCTCAAATTTCATTATAATTAGTGATGGTGATATATACATTAAGGGGTTCAATCACTATGAGACTAGAACATGGATGGAAATGAGGCTTCTTATGAATAACCACTTAAGTAGGAAATGCATCAGTTCACTTATTGAAATAATTGGGTCATAAGATAGGCATAATATGAGTGGTAATGATGGAAGGTAGGTCAAATGTTTTAATTTTTATATTAATCTCATTGATCTCATTGTCATAGTCAATGAGGTTGGGAAAATAAATTCAAGGCTATGTTTTTTCATAGTTTCCTTGGCCATTATGTTATTACTTTTCCCCAAGTCTATTAAGGTATTTTGGATGATGGTGCCATAGATATGGACATTAATTAATAGGTTTTTTGGGATAGATTACTTGAGTAATACTACATTTCCCAACATGATGTCCACAAATTTTCCACCTATTTAGAAAGTCTTGGGATCCTTCCTCTTCTAGCTAGGGTTATTTAGGAATAATTATTTGACAAATTTGGTGTATATGGGGATGTAATTTATAGCTTGAAATAAATATATTTTAATGCAAATTTTTTTTAAGTTTTCCTATAAAATCAAAATCAGATTCTTATTCTTATTTTTAAAGGTTTACACTCTTGAAAAGGAGGGGTGTTATGCCCTTCTTGACTCATATATGTGCTTGGTTCAAAGGTTTTAAATTTATTATATGATTATAGTTTAGTGGTTATGTCAAGTATAATGTTAGGGACCTATTCAAGAGGTTCCATTATTATGGATGAGGTGCATTTTTGGATAAATCACCTTAAGAAAAGCTATAGTTCATCTAACTCTATATAATAAGATGGGTATTTCATTATTAAATTAGTGTGTCTCAATTGAATTAAATTATTATTAGGTTTTGGTACATGTTGGGTAGGCAATTATGTTTACAAGTGGTCTATATGGTTATTAGGCATTATGGCTAGTTGGTTAATAGGTATTAAGGTTGGATGTTATTATTGTTATGATTGTGATTGTTGTTAATAGCTAGTATGTGGTCTAAACCATGGTTGATTTCCATTCCATGGGTTTTCCATTAGTTGGAAGGGTAAATCCACTATTGATTTTTGATTTGAAGAATTCCATGGTTGACTCTAGTTTTGAGTCAACCATGGTTGGTTTTGATATTGTTTCCATGACTAATTTCTAGGTTTCTACCAATTGGTCAGGGGTTGAAAGTTTTTTTGTTGATCAATTTGGGCCTTGGGGTTAAATTGGGATCCAAACATTAGACCCATACCAATTATTAGGAGTAGATAAAAATTGATAATTAAATAATTCAAATTTTAGTGGTATGTATATATATATATATATATATATATATATATATATATATATATATATATATATATATATATATATATATATATATATATATATATTGTGGTCTTTGAAACCATGGTTTCTATGGAAACATAGAGAAAATATTCTCTCCATCTTCTCTAATTACATGAAGCTATATTACCTCATGGTTATCCTCTATTATTCTTACTACCTTTTCTTGAACAATATAGCATCTAAAATATAATTTATTCCTACATAAATTTGGATACTACATAGTTAAGGATTGCTTTATTACTTACTCATTCCTCCATGTATTAGTGTTTATAATTGCATAGCTAGATAATATCTTATTTCATGTCCTCCATAAAAATGTTTGACTCCATCCTTGAGGGTATATTTGTGGATGATGAAGCCAAATATTTTTTATTTTAGTTATTATTCATCATATACCACACATAGTTTCTACATAAGAGAATGATGTCCTCAAATTTCTTCCATGATGTGTCTCCACTACTCATAAAATTCAGTGACTTGATACATTGATCCTTTATTAATTTAAATAATACCAATTTTTATGGATTATTGGTACAACATAGTCTATTCTATTTTTTCCATAAAGAATATAAATCTCTCTAAGTGCTTTTTCAATGGTTAATCTTCATTTTGAGACATAAAAATGTATAATTTCTTGTTTAGTCTCTTCCTCTACCATAATATTGGTATCTAGAGAGGATTTTATCCATTTATTTCTAAGTAGAGATTACATATATTCCCAACCCCATAAACCATCTAAGGGATACATCCTTGAGAGTGGATATAAATTGTTTTAGATTATGAGCATCTTGGTTGTAATTTACTATGACATATGATGTCAAACTCAAATGATAATGTATCAGGATCCTCAATATCCATTCCTATAAATTTTGGAAAATAAGAGAGGAATTTTTTTCATGGGTGTATTACCCATATTGTTATTGATGGGAAAATCAAAGTTTATGACTTCATTAACATATTTTTATCCTTGAAGCTCCCACATGATCTTCCAAACTATTTGTAAACAAAATTTATACCATCCACTTTTCAATTTTTTTTTATTGTAACCCAAGGAGAATAATGAATGTTGGCTTTAGGATTTTTTAAGGGAGAGTAAAACCTTTGAACAAGAGGTGATGGAGTAGGACTTATTATAAAATATTTTAAAATGTAACCTTATCGGGGTTATGAGGACCATCATTTTCCTTTTTCTTGGTTTGTTTTACTAACTCATCCAAGAAATCCTCTATTATTATCTCTTATAGCTTCTTAGGTGACAACCGTGAATTGGCTAATAGTTTTTTTATTGACTTGTGATTGTTGTAGGTGGTGATTATCCTCCATATAAATGTCCAACCATTTAGGCAAATATTATACTTAAATAGTCCATCTCTCACTGCATAAAAATTAACCAATATTCCTTAGTGATTATCCTTTCCTTGTCTTACATAGAGTTAGTCTAAAATGAGATTTTTTTTATTGATTTTATTATTCTAATTTTTAAAAATTTAAATTCTTAATATGTAAAGTGGTTAATTTACTCTATGAAAGCAATAAATTATTATGATAGGAAAGAGATAAATTTTAAGTTAGGAAATTAAGATTTTTTTTAATTTGATAAGGTAAATAAACTAGTTTTATAGGGACCAAGAACCATAGTTAAATAGTGTAAAATAAAGTAACAAGCCCCACAGGTTGAAAAAAAAAGAATTAATATTACTAGATAACTATCCATGTAGAAGGAAAAATAATAGGAAAGTAAATAGTAAACTGTTATAGGAGGGGGACCCATCCTAGTTCCTTTTCATCCTCAGTCACCATCTCTTACATGACCTATTTTTTCTTTGTAATTTTGGTCGTTATTATTTTTTTGGGCCCTTTCGTATCCTCACTGGATAGGATCATTCAAGGTCTCTTCTACCACTATTCCTTCACTGGGGTCTTCTTGGTGGGGGTTATTATAGGGATACTGGGGGAAGAGGGTTCCACCACCACCATGTGTTACTTTAGGTGAGTCCATTATACCTTAAAATAATGAGTGAAGGATTGGATCATATTAGCAACCTCTTTTTTCATGGATTTCTAGTCTTATATAAGGCCTACTAGACATATCGTAACCTCATGAAGCTCAATATTAAACTTTTTCAACTACTATTTATTATATTTGATATCCTCTATCAAAAGGTCTTTCATTTCACTACCACTTCCCCTAAATTTCCTTTATCTATTAAGAGAGTTTTAGGTTTAAATACAAAGAGTTTTAAGGGATGGTCTTCAACTAAGGTTTTGGATAAAGGGATAGCATAAGAAGTACTAATTATCAGATGGTGGGAACCTAAGGTAGGGTCTTCCTCATGGGATTCCTCATTAGTAGAGGACCCCTTTAGTGGAACCTCCCTACCCTGAAGGGACTTTTCATTATTTACCATTAATAGGATAAGTCCCTAGTGTAGGATGGGATTTGTTTCATTAATTTGGTACATAAGAGCAGTGATCTCCAGTGATTTGTGGAGATAATAGGGGAAGATTATTTTATACCCTTGAAAATTATTTATTAGGAGAAAGTGATGGGAAAATATTGGGGTTTACTTACCTTAAAGTTTTAAATACTTCATTACTTTTAGGTATACTTTAGGCCATTGGCATTAAAGGTCTAAACAAGGAAACCCATTTTTATCTATCTTGACAAATTCATCGGTACAAAAGAACCTTTGTATAAGATCCTATTTTATAGATTGATATTTATATGCCTTTGTTACTTCATGTTACATAGATGTGGCTTCTCTAATCATTTCTTTCATGACCAATATTTTGACCACTCATAGCTCCACAACCCTCTTATTTTATGTTGTAATGAATTCTTTTTCCAAGTCTACATCATGTTTAGTTATCCTCAACATAAATTATGTGAGCCCTCCTATATGAAGCTGATTCCACACCTTTTTTATGCTTATGTATTATAATCAAGAAGTTAATTCAAGGAGGTCCCTATCTCCCCCCTTATTAATAGTAACTAGAGAGCTAAAGATGGAGTTTGGCAAGCCCTGGTAGAGCTTAGAGCTAATAGTTTGAAAAAGAATTGTAGTACACACTTTTTCACACCTTTTGTAATTAATTATACTTGCATTAGAATGATGGAAGGTCATTATATTTTAAATACTTCAATTGAGGAGTATGTTTCACATGTGTAGCTACCAAATCATTATCCTATCTCAAGGTACATTTATTTTGAATGGCTAATTAGACACTTTCAGATATGTGGCATACAAAATGCTAGTCAGTTAAAATAGGGAAACCTAGTCTTATATTATAAAGTAGATATTCCACCACATTCCCTTTATGATAAGTGTGAATAATGGAGAATTATGCCATCTACCTCAAACCCTAATTATTATCATTAATTATGGATTTTATTATATAGGAGGGGGTTATTTTACCTTCTATGGCATTAAGGATATTGAGGGAATCTCTCTTGATAATGATTGTTTCCATATTAAGTGCTGAGTCAAGTTGAATGACCCAGAGTACTACTTTGGTTATGGCCACATGCTTTGTATATGTTCCCCTGGGGCTTGCATAAGTAGTATTTATCTTTCCCTCTAAATTCCTTATGGATCTTCCCCCACTTTTAAGACTCAGGTTTCCTTTTGATGTTCCATAAAAGTTGAGTTTAACCTAGCCTTCATGTGGAGTCTTACACCTAATGTGTTTACGTATTAAATCTTTAGAAGGGGACCTTATTTTTTGTACCACATCCTAATTACTAGATTTTTGTCTATGTGAAGGAAGGCTCTCCAATTTTAAGTGATGGAAAGGTAGATGCAAATAAAAACCTATATTAAAGCATAGAGAATAATGAAAATTTTAATATTAAATCCCTTAGAAGATAAATAACACATTATAAATATTTTTTTATAGTAATACTCACATTGTTGTAAGATTTGTTAATGAAAAATATAATTGATTTAAATAAAATCAGAGGTACTCAATTAAAGAATTAGAACTCAAATATGTATCCCTCAAAATTATGATGAAGATATTAATATGTTAACTAGCTATTATTATTATTATTATTATTATTATTATTATTATTATTATTATTATTATTATTATTATTATTATTAAGTAATAATTTGTAATTTTAGTTATATGGGTGTGTTTTGAGCATTTAATAAGATTCATTCAATAAAATTAATTGGTATTTATGTGATCATAATAAACTATTTATTAATAATATTCTAAAACATAAATTAATTGATCAATTCCTTTATAAAATTCAATTCCCATGAGTTTGATTTCATTGCTAGTATATTCATTTCATGAAAATTCCTTAATGAAATATTATTTCCTATACACAACCTATGGCTTCTCAATATATGAAATAACTATTGTTTCACATATAGTGAAAACATGTTTCTAAATACACGCCATAGGTTGATAAAGAACACAAATAGAAATAGAGAATTTTTAAGCTAGAAAGAAGTAAATTTAAAGATAGTAAAGTGATAAATTTAACCCAACCTTCTTGAGAACTTGATTCTCAAAACCTATCCCCAACAATGGTGCCAAAATGAAGATAAAATTTAAACCACCAATTAAACCTAACATAGGTAATCAATACTTGCATACAACCTTACCAATCAATGATGGAAAAGGATAGCCACTTGGTTTATTAATCCTACTACTTTAACTATTTATAAAACTATGGCATGTATTTAGAAACATGTTTGCTTTGTATGTGAAACACTAGTTATTTCATATATTGATAAGCCATAGGTTGTGTATAGGAAATAATTTTGTATTAAAGAATGTTCATGAAATAAATATACTAGTAATGAAATCACACTCATGAGAATTGAATTTTTGAAAGGAATTGATCTGTTAAATTATGTTTTAGAAGATTCTTAATAAATAATTAAGAGTGCTCACACAAATACCAATTAATTATATTGAATGAATCTTATGAAATTCTCAAAATACACCCATAAAACTGAAATTATAAATGATTACATAAAAATAATAGCTAATTGACATTAAGATCCTCACCACAATATTGAGGGATACCTCCTTGGTCATATTTGAGTTCTAATTATTTACTTGAGTACCATTGATTTAATTTAAATAAATTATATTTTACATTAACAAATCCTATATCAATGTGAGTATTACTATAACAAATATTACAAAAGATTTAGAATGCATTCTTTATCTTCTAAGAAATTTAATAGTCAAAATTTCATTATTCTCTATGCCCTATTATTTCCTCTTTAATAAATAAGTAGGTTATTAGTTATTACTATATAGTTACAGTATAATATATGGAATAAACCTATTCATGCTACATGATAAATCAATTAGTTAAGATAGAGAATAAAATAGTTATTTGCATGGATAAAAATAGTTGGGAAGCACAATGCATAGAGAAAAGAATGTTAATGACATATTTGGTCATTGATCCACTTGTATGAGGATTGTAGGATCCATCCTCCATGTAAAAATAAAAATTATAGCTCAAAATACGTAACATAAAATAATTATAGGTAACACCATTATAGTTATGATACATGTTGAAACAATTATGATACAATTACTATGGGTTAACAATTGTCTTGTATAATTTTTAAGGTTTATAAAAGTTATATTCTACAATTATTATAGGTTACACTAGACATATCCATAGT